>NCQT01128180.1:20363-31293 GCA_002740465.1 Stenocereus thurberi
ACTAACTAATGATTACATCTTTATCGAACCCAAAATTGAATAAATTAAAGAGAAAGAAAGTAGAGAGAAAAAATGAGGGGGAGATTTGATTTTTCCCTCCGGATGACCCACTTGATTCTTCGAAGAACCGACCAAAAGAACATGGTTTTAAGGATTAAGCAATCTCTTACTGTTGATCCCTCTCAAGTGTTGAGGCATTTTCACCCAAATTCTCTCCCAAATTTTGTAACCTCTCACTAGTGTTTCTCTGTAATGTTTTCTAATCCTTCACTTGGATATTTCTGGGGAATTAACACTAAGCGGCAGGCTCCTTTTTGTAGCACTCAAAATAGGTCGAATTACCTTAAGCAAAAGATTCCTACTTCAACTCCTAGCAGACTTAATCGTAAGAGGTGGCATATATATTCAGATGAAATGCTAAATAGGGAAGTTTGACTTGGTTAAAGGGAAGTAGGACCTAAGAGCTTCATAGGTAGAGAACCCAGTTGGGTTCTTGGCAAGGAACCTGGTTGGGTTTTGAGCTAGACTTAGCCTACTAGGCCCGTGCTTCCCTTTGTCCTCCCCTTTGTCTTTTGTTCTTTTTTCTTTTATGCATGAAAATTTTGGATTATTTTGTTGAGCCCCAAATGCATAGGTCGGGCATAATTTTCACATTGACCATATTATAAAATTAGAGAGATCATTTTTCGTTGTCTACACAACTCGTCGGAGTTAGGTTCCTTTTTGACGAGGGAGTACCATGCAAATAGATATCGTGGAGAAATATAATCCAAAAGAAATAGGAAATTTAGAAATTTAAGTCCTTTTGATTACATTATCATTTAATTTTCATATGGTTTATGTTGTATTTTCCTATTTAAAGTCCTGCGTATGCTTTACAAAGGCAGATTTGAATTAAATTGAATTAAAATATGAGTGTTTGAGTGATCTTATGTGAATTTCCCCAATATAAGAATTGTGCTTAGAGCATCCTACATTACAGTCTCACCCTCAAAGTTCTGCATAGGGGTATCAACATGCAATTTAGGACTAAAAATAGAATAAGATTCAAAATTATCCGCAGGACAAACCTTAGGTAGGGGTAATCCTATACTTAAGTTGATCCCATGCAAAACAGGCATCCTTCTTTCCAAATGATATTTAATGAATTCTAAGAATTGGTTATCACATGTATTGATGCTCTCCATCAACTCTCGTATGTTTTCCATTCCTTGCTCCAGTATAGTGCTCAAATATGCAATGTGAGAGCAAGAGTAGGTATCATGGCCAGATGATTTACAATAATCATAAACAAGAGAAGCATATTCAAGGGATTAAAGGGGAGGGGCACAAGATTCAAAGAAAGACATCCAGGAGGCACAACCAACCTCCTCACATCTATAAGTATCCCTAACCAACCATTTAAGCAATTCCCAAGCTTCATCAATAGTTTTAGAATGAAAACACAAATACTTTAAAAAAGAGTATGAGTCTCGTGATTCACACCCTCATCAACAACATATAAGATTTCCTATTTCCTATAAAAGTAACTACAATGAGCACAATAAGCATGATAATCATTTAGTCAATTCGAATATCTATAAAATAACTCTTGCTTCTAGTGTGAAAAAGGACGATCATCATCTTTTTAAAATTTGTAGTTCTTTTTTTATTTTCATGGATTTTTGGTTTTTAAACACCAATTAACTAGTCTAACATACAAGCATCAATTACTCAGACACGAGGGAGCTAATAAGAAAACGACTAAATTTTGTGCCATCGTCCCAAGCAACAGTGGCATTTTGTTGATATATTTTAGAAAGTATGGGCTTAATTTTTTCTCATCCTTTGAGATAGTGTTGGAATCATTTATTAACTAATTTAAAATTACATATCTTAGCAAGGTAAACAATAAATAACTATAACATGCAAATAGACAACTAATGAAGCACTAATTCTATGATAATCATGATTAAATTAACTTACCTAAAACCAAGTATACTTAATAAAATCAACAAAAGCATTATCCTAGCTACCAATTAACTAGCAAAATATCAAATTGAACTAAGATTACATTAAATCTAACAAACTAGAGAAAAGAGAGATAAAAGAGGTGCCTCAAAGCTTGAAATTCAATAATAGAGGTTGCGCCTTCATTATTTGAGCAAGAGCAATGAAATTGCGGCTTGCCTTCACTTATTGAGTACCAATTTACTCTATATGCTCATGATCTAATAACCCGTTTCTAGCCTAAAATTCTAAACTTTAAAATTGGGTTTTAAACCCCTGTGATGGAGGAAGAGTTTGAACTTTGTGTCTTTTATAGAAAAAAATTGAGGGATTAAGGGTAGACAAGGGAGTAGGAAATTGATTAGCAAAATAAACCACTAACTTTAATAAATGAAGTAGCAGAAGCATGTAAATTTGGGCATCAAAATAGCAAATCAAAACTTAACAAAGTAAGAACTTAATTGTGAATGAAGGTAGAAGAAGGAAGAAGGAAGCGAATTGCATTAAAAACTTCACTAACCTTGAAATGTGGCTTCAAATTAAGCTAAGTTTACACTAATTTACGCCTAAAACCTTATGCTACACTTAAAAAATCCCACTTCATTCCACAAATGGGAGAAGGGGATTTATATAGGCCCAATTCTATAACTTTGATACGATCGTGCCACATAGCATAGGCAACCACGCCAACTCTTTTCCTATGTGAACCACTTTATTTATAATTTTTCAGATGAGTGTCTTCCAATGTATAAGGAGTTGACCAGCCTATAACTTCTAGACTTCCACGTTGTTTCTATAGCATACGTTATTCTTTAGAACACAATAATAGCTTAACTTTATAGTGCATTTTATTTATTGATTTAGACACAAATAGATCTTATTTTTATTGGCCTCTTCCCTGTCTTGAGTGCGAGAATTATATTAGCATCCTCGCAGGTAAAATCAAAGATGGAAATCCATATGTATGAAAGATACCTTGCGCTGTAAAATTGTCATTGTTTGAAGGAAATATATGGTAATTTGATAATTTATATGTAAAACATCCATCAATATAAAAGTCCATGATATCTGAGTATCACTTTTCTAATAAATGCAATCTCCAACTATGGGTGCCAGTTAAAAGTTAAACGGTTTATTTTTAGCCTCTAAACAAATATTTTTGCCATAAACGTTTGTAACAAAATTATATTTAAATATGTGGAAAGATTAATAATATCCTCAATAATATTAAGATGAACAAAACTTTTATGTACTATGATTATTTGGGGATGATAGAAATGAGCCACTATCTTACTCCACCCTATGAAAGGCACAATCATAGCACAAATTTTTAGCATAGCAATACATTAGATTTTTCCTTCGAAACGGAAAAAAAGGAGAAAATGTAACAAAATGAACCCTATAATCTATTTGTCATGCTCATCCTCACTTCCCAATGTAAAAATTCTTCTTGATCATTTTCTAAGTCTTTGGTTAGTCTTACCATACTACTAATACTTTAGGGTCATCTTCACCAGAGATCTCATTATGACTTTTAAAGTTTTTGGTCTTAGCTTTCAAAGCCACATCTTTGTTAGGCAAATCTGTACTCTCTTCTTTGATATTAATGTTGTGAGTTAACTTACCTATCTACAAGCATTTTCATAAGCATGGAAAGCTTCTAAATTTCCTTCGTCCTTTCTCTCCAAAATAAAAGGTTGTCATCCGCAGAAAAGGTGAGGAACACCAGAATACTCCTATTTTTCACCCCATGAGTCTGACCTCTATGTTTTGCCTCTCCACTTAATCTTGAACACGCTTTAACATATAAAATGAAAAAGGTGAAGGGACAATGGGTCATTGCCTTAACCCCTTAGTGGGAATGTCCAATCCAACTAATTCTCGATTGACAAAAATAGAGGAATATGTTGACCTTACACATATGGACATATCCAACTTATAGCAGCATACACATAAATTCTTAATAAATGCATAATCTCAACAACTGTAAATTATTTGCAGTAAGTTTCATAGGAACCAAAACACTTTGATTTTAGAAATAACATAAAGAAAAACCAACTTCAATTTGCTAGCATGTGCCTTAGAAATTAATAGATAAATGGTAGTGCACAACATAGTGGGTGTGAAACTAGTCGTATACTTTGCATTGAAGACATTTGAATGAATAAATCAGAAGCCTTATTGGTATCATCTAGAAACAGCCTCACTATTAAGAAATTCAAGCACTAATTAACTACATCCCCTCCCACTATATCATGAAAATTTCAAAAGAACAAGGAGATCCACTATTAGATCTAGTGCCTTTGTTAGGAGTTATCTAGAAATAGCAATTGTATGATCTCTTTTCCCCTTAGCTCCTTACATAGAGCATCATTCTTGAAATGGATCGTGGTTGTAGAGCATTGCATATGAGGTTCATTTTACATTACCCAAACTGCAAAATAAATCGTTAAAATGGTTGACTACTACCTTTTTACCTTCTTTGTCATCTTAATCACAAATGTTATTACCATCCTAAAATTTGTACTGTGCTCTACTGTAGCCAAAGCTCATTTGCTGCATATTATCATGAAAATTCTGATTTGCAAACTCGTAACACTTTGATCTTCCGAACTTTCACTATATAGTGTGGCAGAGGAAGTTAGTCTAGTAATAGGGCGAATCTCTAAAACCTAACTTTAATACCCCACTCGACTACTCAGGTTGAATAAGGAAAGGGGCATAACAGCTTAGCAAAGCCTAAATCCCAAGTCCAATCTCAACCAATCCTCGATATTTCTAACCTTGAGTCATCCTCTTTGCCATATCACTAGCTTAAATTGCTTAACCAAGAACTAATCTTTAATGACATAATTTATAACATCTACCTAGGGCATTACAGATTACCCATCCTAGTGGGGGCCCATGGGTTGCATCTCATCAGATAGTGCCAAGTGCCTAATTTTAAGCAATTCCCATAATCATTAATGATAGTACCATCCTTCTTTTTAGAAATAATCCATTTTCTTTTCAAACACCACTTGATATTTAGTTTCATTTCTTGAACTACTAGGGGAAAGCTTTGAATCTTTTAGGCTTCCCTTCCCCGCCATTCAATAGCAAAATGGCGACAATGAAATGTAGTAACTATTAGGTTAGAAGAAAATCAAGATAAGCAGCGAGAATGAACAAAGAAATACTAAGAAGTAGGTGACAGTAACTATGCAAAACATTAATACAATGTAGCAAAGGAAAGTACTACACCATTACAAATAGAGTTAGGCTAATCTTGTCTCTTGTCCAAGACCTTAATCCTATCCCACTATAGTTTCCTATCCTAAGTCATGTCCTCTGTTAACCTTGCAACTCTCAATTCCTCCCTAATTACCTCGTTCAGGCTCTTCTACGATCATCCCTTATCTCTTCTGCCTTTAGAGATGTTAATCCTCTCACATTTCCTTGCAGGAGCATCCACAGTCTTTTTCTTTACATGACCAAACCATCTAAGTCTAGTCTTTCTCGTCTTATCCTCAATGGGGGGACTTTAACTATGTCTGTAATCACTTCATTTCTAATTCTATCTGCCCTTGTATAGGCACACATCCATCTAATCATCCCTCTTTTAACTACCATCAACCTTTGAGCTTGTGTTTTTTTTTTTTTTATTGGATAACACTCTAACCCATACAACACAATATTTAGTCACCAAAAGTGTTAAATATTATACCACTATTTACCTAGATTTTACTTGTCTTCAGGCTTATTTTAGGCTTTAATAAGATTTTTGTGTAGTTTTTAGGTAACAAGTGGATGCGGAAAAAGTTCAAAAATTGAAGTTTGAATAGATAATTTTTCATTAATTAGAATGGTGGCATGACTCTTATGCAAACCCAGTCCGATCCTCGTTTTCTCTGTAGGCTAAAAGTCAACTCCCCGCCATCTTTCAACACACCACGTCAAGCCCAGAAGATCATACAGTGATTATCACGTAAAAAATGGAAAGTTTAGAATTGTAGTTGTAAAGGAATTGAAGAAATATGGCAGTGGAATCCCTTTCCATATCAATGAAGAAACTAGAAATTGCCAATTGGGTACGGTTAGGAAAGTGTGAAAGCTACTTAAAAAATAAGAGATCTATTGTAATTAGGAAAGTGGAAGAATGTCTTAGAAAGTAGGAAATCTAGTGTTATTAGGAAAGCATGGGGAGTTGCTACTAGTATAAATAGAAGTCATGGGTTCACTTTAGAAGCTCATCAATTTCTTTCCGTCTCAATTCTATGTTTAGTTTCTGGTAGTTTTAGAGAATATTGTAATTTTTTAAATTATTTCGATTCCAGTTTTATGCAATTATTTTAGATTAATTCTAGTTTTATTTCAAATTTGCTAGTTCTAATTTCTATTCAAGTTTTGCATTTTCAATTTTAGTTTGATTTTAGGTTCTCTAAAAATTCTCTCGATTAAAGTTTCAATTTTCACTACTTCCTTTAGTTCATAGTGGATGCTGAATTTTCATGGTTAACACCATCGAAGATTAAATATTCTCCATTGACTTTTAAGGGTATATGGTAATCTCTTTCCTCTCTGTGCCTCTTATTTAGAATTTATTATTTCATTAATGTTGTGATAATTTGTTTGACAGTTGTTTAGTTTATAGTTTTATTTTGCTCATTTACTGCTTTCAGTCATTTTAATAAGGGTTGGTTAGTTGTAGTGGCATGGGCTCAACCCTGTTTCTATGGATTCGACACTCAAGTACAATGGTTGACAACCGGACACTTGTGGTAAAATTTTAGATCCTTTTTGGAGGGCTATTGCCAATGATGGTGGTATGAATTTAGGCCACTATTTTTTTTATTTTTTTTTGTTATCTTAATAGTTTCGCAATTTCTATTAGTAGATCAGTTTCATAATGTTCATGTTTAGATTAGTTATAATAAATTTGATTCGCATCTCATAATTTTTTTTAATAAGCTTTAATTAAAAATCCAAAAAGACTACAAATTTCAAAATAAATGCCAGTTTTCATTTCACATAATTTGTGCATGAACCTTTTTGGAACTATTTATGGAGACATAATGATTATTGTGCTCAATTAAATCAAAATTATAAAAATTGGAAAAGTTGTAAGGTCATTATTGTGGCTTTGAATGTTGAATTTAGAGGTTATATTGAGTTTATGTATCTAATAGGGTTATTGTCTAGAACTCAAGATGAGGTTTAGGATTTCTTCAAAAAATTAGCTTGGGATACTTATGAGTTTGAACAAGCAAGAGGGACATTAGGATACCCAACTCATGGCAGGTACATTTTCATGTCCCTTCTCGTCACTAGGGACATTTTAGGGATTCCAATTATCACCCATCTTACTCTTGTATGATTCCTTTTTGGTGTGATTATTGTGAGTCTTCTGATCATGATGTTCATAATTGCCCTTATCGTAATTATGTTAATGCTACATGTGCGAGTCTTCGAAAGACGATACATGAATTGATAGGTGAAATGATAGAGACCATGAAAGATTACTGAATATTCTCACTGTCTTAATTAGAGTGGGGAGGATTATAATTTGCATGAGTCTGAATCTAGTTTAGGATCTCTTGAACCCGCAGTCAGGTTCTATGATGATTTTGAGCCTTCCAGCTAGTCTATGATTGAGTTGCATGATGATATGTCTTTGCCTGACCAAGAGCAAGAGAATGACCTTTCTATTCTCTATCCCACGACTTTGCACCCCAAACAAGCACACCTAGGGATGCCACTAAGGATGTCCTAAATTCTACCAACCTACTTCCCCATTCTAATCATTCTTATGAGTTTGAGCAGGTGAATAACTTAAAAGTGCTAGTGAGTTCGATGAGCATCATCACTTCAATGAATTAAAAAAATTTATGCACAAGAGCCATGTGAGGGGGTGGTTGAACACACTAATTTGGAATTTGACGATGATAACGTCTCTATGGACAATGAGCCTTTTTTATATGGGTTTGATGTCTGTGAAGGTCTAAATGGCACATCTGTGTTGAATATGAATCATTTTCTTTTGACCCTATCATAATTAATCATCTCTTTGAGCCATTAAAGTCCGAATTTTAAAGTGTGACACTTTTGTGCATGTGAATGCTGATTTTGACCAAACTCTTGAACATGCCAAGATTAAGAGACTTGTGGACTTAAGACCCATTGATGTGCCTGAACAACGTGTTCATGATGATCAACTTGTTAGCCCGATGACCAATTTATCAGCCTACTGTGAGTATGTTTGTCTAGTTCATGGCTGGGCTTAACAATTTGATAAGTTGAAATGGGCTCTAATTGTGCTGCATTGATCATAGGGATGTACTCTTTCTTGTTTTCAGCTCTCTAATTTTTACTATTTAATTGTTGTTAGGAGTTTTTCTTGTAGGCTTGATAAGCTACTCATTCACTAATGGGTTATGACTTGAATAGCTATGTTCAGCTTAGGTGTAATTTTACACTTGACCTGGTATTATTTTTCCATCCATTGTATCTTGTGTGTATCATGTCCTTTATTTTTTTTCTAGACGCGCCTTTCCCATAATGCGCACTTTTTGTGGTCTTGGTGTGACGGAAGGGAAGTCATGCTTTAAATTTTTTGAAAAAGAAGAAAGAGGAAATTTTGTTTGAAAAACCAAAAAGATTTTCTATTCCTATGTCATTTTAGGAGTTATACTTTTTCAAGTGACTTTGACTCTCTGTGACTTGGAATTGGGTTCTATACATGCATTGTGTGCTTGATAGACCTTAGTTCAAAGTGTGTCATTTCTTACCCCAATTCTACCCCCGTTATTCTATTATAATGTTGAGTCCAGCTCTCATTTACATATCACCATTATCTTAGATTCTATTTTGACTTTGAAAAATTTGGTGGAAAGAAAAAATTTGGCAAAGTAACTTTTTTCGTTGTGCTTGGCTTTAAAAAAATCACAAAGAGAAAAATATGAAGGAAAATTAGGTGAAAAAATTTCATAAACAAGTGATAAGTTTTTCTTGATAAAATTGTGAGGAATATTTGGGAAAAATTCCAATAAGAATTTGCAACCTTCTCTAGCCTGGCATTGCTTAGATGATATCAACATGATTCAAATAATTCATTAATAATTAAATTTCTCATCTAAATTCTTGTATTTTTTTCCTCAATCCAAAAAAAAGAGAAAAACTCACTTTCCCCTACCTTTTTTTCCGTCAAGTTTTTTTTTTTCCACCAAATTTTAGAGCCTTGAGGTCTTAGGCTTTCATAGTTTGATTTTCCCAATTGCCTTTTTATGTAGCCCAAAAAAAAAAAACAAAAAAAAAGTTGAGAAAATAGAAAAATAAGGAAAAATTAAAAATATGAAGTTATAAAGTGGGGAATGACAAGAAATCCTTTGAGACATACTCTACTAGGTGCTAACCAGATCTAACAAATGGGTCATTCGGGTCGGGTCACTACAAAAAATAATGCATCCTTCCGCATGTGTATAACCACCCTTAATTAAAGTCTGTGGAGAAATATGATAAGATTTGGTAGTGTTCTCGATTCCACATTTAACAAGTATGAGTAAATTATGAATCTATTCCTATACTTAATAAGTGTAGGAAATTAAAAAGAGCTTTTATGATTACTTTTAATTATATTAATAAGGTAATTTGTACAAAATATTTCAATGTTTATATCTAAATATATTAGTAAAAGGAATAAAACAAGCAATCCAAAAAATACCCAAATATCTAACAAAATAAAACTATCATATGAAAGATTTAGCAGGTACTTTACCTGTCTACCTCCTACAAGAACAACGGGAGTTTATAGCACCAATTTTTTGGCAATTTTAAAAAGTATCATACTGGCAAATATTATAAGCGGCTAATATGGCAGAATTCTCTTACACAAATTAGCAGCTAAAAAGTTGAGTTCATAGATTAGAGGAACACTCAATTATCAAATTTTTTCCAAAATAGCACTCAATTATTTTTGTTTTTCCTAATAGCACCCAGTTATCAAACCTGCATCCCAAATAGCATTCTTCTACTTGGTAACCTATATAACCGGTTAAAATCTAATTTTTAATTTTTTTTTAATTTGGGCAGTAGTCAACTATAGATTTTAAACCAAACTAACACCAAATACTCCCTATTTCTCAGCTGTTTGGGGTCTTATCTCCCTCTCTCTCCTCAAACCCCAAACCTCCTCCCCTGCTTCTCTTTCTTCTCCAATTCAAGGGCTCCCCTGCTTCTCTCTCCTCAAGCATGTACTAACCATGGTTGAGGGAAGATAAAATACGTAGCTTGTCAAGGGAGAACTACCTCAAATTTGTTGTAGAAGTGATTCTCCCTTAACAATTACATAAAGTATTGATAATGCCACTTTCAATTTGAGAGTTAAGGTTTGGGTAGTTGCTGGGGGTTTGGGGTTAGAGGGGAGAGAGAGAGAGAAATAAGACCCCAAAAAGCTAAAAAATAGGTAGGGGGTAGGGATAATTTATTTGGTTTTAATTTGGTTTAAAATCTGTAATTGACCATTGCTCAAACCAAAAAAAATAAAAATTAAATTTTAACCGGCTGTATAGGTTACCAAGTAGAAAAATGCTATTTGAGAAATAAGTCGGATAACTGGGTGCTATTAGGAAAAACAAAAATAATTGAATGCTATTTTTGAAAAAACTAGTCTTGACCCGTGCTTTGCACGAAATATGTTCAAATAAACATTTTATAGATATGTTATCGAAATAATAAACGAATAGTTATGGTAAACATGATTAATATTATAATTTAGAGGAGATAATGGAAAAACTCAATAAAAAAGTTAAGTATACAACAACTTCATGCGTAATTAATGAGATTAATCTTTGAAAACTATATAATTGTGAAAAAAGTCTATATAAGTATGATGAAGACAATAAATAGTAAATTTGTTACAAAGCATGCTAAATAGGGTGATGATAAGTCAATCTATGACGTCAAT
>NCQT01128245.1:4438-15643 GCA_002740465.1 Stenocereus thurberi
GAAATGACAATAAAAGAATAGGAAGTTTTGGGTAATAAAAGGAAAAGCTATATAGAAACTAATGTCTTTTGGACTTGAATTAGTATCGAATGTTTACAAGTTTGTCTTATATCCGTTACGGTAGAAAAATCATATACCAAAAGAATTGGATCATCTGTGCATACTCATTTTCTATTAGAATCAAAGGTCCTTCGATAATATCGATGCATTAGCAGTTGTGTCAGTACCTAGATTATTGTGAACACTTTAGGGTGTTTTTAGTCCAAAAACTCTCATAAGGGATGGCCATCAACCGCCTTCCCCTCTGCCCCTTCACATAGGTGAGTTCCATCAACTACATACTGTCATGCACTACTATTAAAGCCATGGACTCATTGTGAACCAAGGGTTCGTCCTTACACATAAGATAGTAAAGTACAATATTAATTTTTTATTATAGGATAAATAAATTTTAGTTGTTTTGTGATTTTGTTTGACCCATTAAACTCGAACACTTATCTAAAATGGATATCCATCATGATTCCCATATTAGTGGGCTTAAGTCACATTCCTTTTGCTAATGAGAACACTATGCTTCTGCAGAGGCCTTTGGTGAAAGGATTATAAGATTCCTTTTAGATTTTGCATACTCATGTGAATCACATTTTCTCTGATCAAATTTCTCATGACTTCATGCGTCAAATGAATATATCTTCTCTTTTTGCTATAGGATTGGTTGTTAGCCACCCTATAGCTACTAATGAGTCACAATACATGGAAACTGATAGAGTCTGCTTCCCTCATGATGGAACATCCATCAAGAGGCCTCTTCACTATTCTACTCATGACCTGTCAATGGTAAAGTAATAAATTTATATTTTATTTCTGATTTTGCAATATATGTTTACTCAGATGACTTCCAAGATATAGCACTACCTACTAAAGTAAACACATAACCGCTCATTGAATTAATCTCATCATTATCTGACATTCAATTAGCATCACAATAACTCCAAGATAACTGCGGTGGTCATAAACTGTAATCCAGAATTAATGGCCCCTTTTAGATATTTCAATAGTCTAATTAAGGCACTCTAATGATTATTACTAGGTTGTGATTATACATATGTAGTCTACTCACATCAATGGCCATTTTAGGACAAGTATAATTCATTAGGAGTGTCGCACCACTAATAATCATGGCATACTCACTTTGTGACACGTTATTACATTCATTCTTTTATTTTAGTGAAGACTAGGATCATAATTACCGGAGTACAATCAAATTGGCCAAACTTTTTGAGGATCTTTTCAATATAATGAGATTAATTAAGGCTTATACCCTATGTTGTCCTTGTCATTTCAATGCCAAGTATAACATTTGCCTCTGCCAGGTCTTTCATGGCAAAGCATATACTAACAAAATACATAGTAGAATAACAACGTCAAAGTTTGTTTCAGTGACAGCATATCATCCACATATAAACAAATGATTACACAATTATGCTCATTAGTTTTGGAATACACACAAGCGTTAGAATCATTGAAATAAAACCATTAGAAGCAGAGTAAAGTCACATTTTTCACACCATTTATTTGGAGCTTGCTTTAGTGCATAAAAAAATTTGACAAGTTTGCATATCTTATGCTCTTACCAAGGAATTGCATGCCTTATGTTCTTCTTAAGGAATCATGAAGCCTCCTATTACTTCATGCGTATCTCTTTCACAAGGTCAGTATTTAGGAAAACTGTTTTGACATCTATTTGATGCACAATAAGATTATGAATGGGCATAATAGATATTAGTACATGAATGGTGGTAAATCAAAGGAAAGTAGCTATCAAAGTAGTCTATTTCCTTTTTCTGGTTAAAGCCCTGAGCCAGGAGTCCAGCTAGCCTTGAACATGCTACGATTCCATCATCTTTTAACTTTGTTTAGATACCCATTTACTCCTAAGTGTCATGCAACCCTTAGGAAAGTTAATCAAAGTCTAAGTCTTGTTGGCAGTAAGGGACTCTAGTTCATTGCATATGGCCTCTTCTCAGAGACTAGAGCTTATGAACTGATCCATAGCTTTCTTATAGGTCTTTGAATCCCCCTCTATAAGATACATATCCACAGTTTGCTAATCTAGTAGGGTTAACTCTACCAAGAAAGTGTCACAATGTTATGTTGTAACACCTCAATTTTTTAAATAATATTTTTAAATAATTTGTAATCCAAATATAAGTCAAGGGTGGTCTCTACGTTGTCAACATCATGCCTCACTGAGGACACAAGGCTCAGGGATATGAACTATATTTGTAACAAATACTGTGATAACTAAATCCTCAATTAAACTTAACCAATTAATAATCTTAAGACAAGCACAATTTGGTAGCATTAACTCATTCACCATTCTAATCATATTCGTCTAGGGTTAGTAATAAAGCTCACTTAGAAGCAAAGCTCACCACTAAAACTTTACGCCCAAAATCCCCGCGGAATCACACACCTGAAAAACAATGCATTTCAAAAGTGAGTTGGATAAACTCACTAATGGAACCACAAAATCGTAAAAGCAATTTAGCAATACCAATGTAAAATCTATTTGGTCAAAAGAATGAACTTAAGAATGTAGTAAACCATTGAAAATCTCAACTAAGGGCATATCTCAGGAACATGCAATTTATAAGAAACACGGTACTTACAAAACAAAATTAAAATAGAACTACTGATCAAACATCCCATCAATAACCAATGAATGGATAACTTCAAAGGGGATAGGACAAGGGCCAAGAGATAAGTTTAAAAGGGAAATAATCCTTTGACTGAAAACCTTGAACAAAAAGTTCATGATGTATATACTAGGAATAATTCAAGATTTCCCTTTTTTCTGGGGAGAAAGAAAATTGCTCCATAATGAAGAGTTTTCAATGTATAACCTCCTTCTAGACTTACACTTATCCAAAGCAACATAAAAACAAAAACAGAAAGATTTCACGACAAACGATTCCAAATAACAGTTCTAAATAAATCAAGGAAAAATTGATTTAGGAATACAATTTGTAGTGAACGGTTTGATGGCCATCAAAATCTAAATCACGATTTACATATTTTAAGCTCAGGAAAAGAACCCTTTTTTTTACATTTTTTGGTTAAAGAAACAAAAAAAAAGGTTAAAGAGAATAATTTTCAAAAATATGCTCAACCAAACTTCTTTCCTTCTCAAACTTGAAACATTATAGTTATGAGCAACCACAAAGTGCAAACATATGATTTATACATACAAAGCATTCAAAGGCTTTAAATTTCCACAAAAATCCTTCCAGAACGAATTTAGAAACATTATTAAAATGCTTCTGTTGGCCGGGCCTATTAAATTAGGCTCGATGGCCACTAATGCCGCCTAGGACGACAACCCTGACCTATATAAGGAGGCTTGGGGAGGTTAGCCTATAGAGAGATTGACACAGAAATCTTATACTCTTCTCTCCCCCTCTCGCAGCTACTGTACCATCTCTAGTGGGTTCGGATCTAGGACATGGAAACCCTAAAGCGACTCTAGTAGCCACCTAGCATCCGCACCAAGTGGGCATTCCCAATAGAGAATTCCACAACCAGGCTATTCCTAATTGTTCCTACAGTGGTATCAGCGCCAAAACTACTCGGTTTAGCTCCTAAATGATTCGTTCATGTCTGACTCTTGTGATTTCATTTAATTTTGTAAAAATGCGATTGAATTGACGTTTGGCACAATTATGTCACTGTGTATTGAGATTTCTGATATGTTCTCCCTAACTGATCAAATTATGCTATCACATTGAAGAAAGCATGTTTCTTTTGTGTACCAAATTAAAAAGCATGATCTTTTGTATTAGTAAGTGTAATTATAATAAATCGAATCTAAGAATGTAATGTTTGTATGCGGTTAGGTGTGCACATTAAACTCTACTCAGATTAGTTCTTATGACCTTTTAATTCTCAATAGCATGATTTTGATTCTGCTTAGCATGGCTCTTTGATGATTATGATTTATGTTAAATTTTTTATGTACGCTAAAGACTCCTAAATCAGGTTCCAAGAAACCCACTGTCTTACTAACCCTAACCCTAATTTAACCCACTACCTAAGTGGCCGAATAGAAACCAAATCTTACCTAAATGCCTCACAGCTAAAATCAATACATACAAAACCCGACTTAGCCATTGTGGTTATGGTGGTGATGGATTTGATGGCTCTCTGTGAACCCCAAAGAAACCAACTTTTATCCAAATAAACAAAAAAAAGAGGGAAGGTTAATTTCAAGAAAGGACTAGAATGGACTCAGATCTAGGCCATACCCACCAGAACCACCACGAAGGGGTGGTGTGTGTAAGTCACGCGCCATCGACGAAGGAGATTCTAACTCTTTTTCTTCCTCTAACCGCACCCTTGACTACCGATCTACCCAAATCTGGCAAAGAAATCGCAAAAACCACAAGATGGCCGCGCGTGTGAGTCACGCATCACCATGCGAGAGGCACATTTGGGGCTCAGCTAGCGTTTTCTAGCTCGGTTGTAGCCGATCTACACGCTGGTGGGTTCCTTTTTAGTTTTTGACAGCGTGTGGGGGATTTCCTGATCTGGGTTTTTCACGAAGGTTCACCGTCCTCGAAAGAAATTGAGGGTGGCGACGTGGGCCGTGAGAAAGGGGAGCCGTAAAATTTGTCTCAAATTTAAAATGGACGGAGAAGACTGAATGTTGGTGGGGCTCGGTGCGCCACACCTCTAGCCATAGCGTCTAGGAGTCGAGGGAGACAGGGAGAGAGAGAGGCCTTCCCACTTCAGGGTTGAGATGGGCAAACAGGTTAGAGCAGAGTGAGTGAGTGAGAGTTAGGTTAAAGCTAAAATAACTGAGGGTCACTCATTTATATTTGGGGGTTTGGGCCTCCATAATGGGGGCATCTTTCTTTAGGCCGGTTTTATTTTTGGCTGGTTGTCCCATTTTTATTTTCACAATCATATAAATGTGTTTTGTATGATTAAATTTTTCATTATGAGCTTTTCCTATATTTTGTACGCATTTTTTTTTATTATGTTTATATCATATAATGAATATTTTATATTGTTGTTTATGTAATAATAATATAAGTTTTTAAAGCATGATATATGACCATGTCTTATATATCAACAAAATAAAACTTGTTTATATGAATTAGCTTCCTATAATACAAGATTATATAAATGTGCTTTAAATAACTAAAAGTGAATATCTATGTGATAATCCCCAATTAATGTGTTAATTAGTTTAACTACACTTTTATAAATTATATAATAATTAAATAAAAGAAGCATCTAATTCATATCCGTACGTGATGATTATGAGCTTAGCGAAATTTTCAAACGTATAATATGAACGATGGGATTCTCTTGATAATTTAATTATTAAATGATATATTTAACAAATAATATATATACTTCCAGATATGGTAGCTAAAAATTTGATAGGTAGTATGTCTTCCAATGAAAAGCTTGATGGCACTAACTACGATGTTTGGCATTTGAAGGTCCAATTCAGCTTAAATGAGGGTGACATGTTGGATCTCTTAACGACTTGTATGCCTGCACCAGCAGACAAAGATGATTAAGGCATGGATATTACTGCCACTAAGCTGTACAAAGAAAACCTAAAGGCATACCACGCCTGGTTCAAGAGGGATCATTCGACATGCTACACCATGTTGTCTTGCATGAAGGACGATCTCCTGGGTGAATTTGAATGCTTCTCTAATGCTAAGGACATGTGGGCACAGGTTAAGATCAGGTTTGGATAGACATCTGCTATAAGGTTGCATACCTTGCAGTAGAAATGGATGCAGTATACTATTGACTCTAGTCGTAGTAGCTCTTAACACCTTCGAGCCATGAGTGTCATGGTTTGAGATCTTAAAGCCACAGGGAAAGATGTCTCTGAGGAAGAATAGGTACTGAATGTAATTAAGGCTCTTTCTAATGACAATGAGCATTGGAGGAGCTTTAAGGTCGAATGACAATTAAAATATTAGGACCTTCGAGGCTATCTCAAAGCACCTCGAGATGGAGGAAGAGCGTATAAAGATATATGCTCCTCTTAATGTGGCATTCATTGCCAAACAATGTGGGCAGAGGTAAAAAGCCCTACCATGGAAAAAAGCCCAAGAAAGGTCCTCATCCTTCTCAGAACTCTCGCCCTAAAGATGGTTATGCCAAGAAGCATAAGGCTAAGAGCACTGGACCTAAGAATGTAGCATGTGTGAAGTGCTACAACTATGAAAAAAAGGGGCATTTTGCTCGGGATTGTTCTGAGCTGGCCAAGGTACCGATTTTCACTAAAACTTATGAATTATATATCTGTTCCCATGCATTCGTTGCTAATTCTCTTCCTTAATGGATTATAAAAACGGTGGCAACAAAGCACATAGTTCAGGACAAGGCCAGATTCGTGGAGTTCCATCACTACCCAATGGGTTCACGGACTGTCGTACTGGGGAATGGCAGTGAAGAAGATGTCCTTGGAGATACTAGCTCAAACTTCATGAAGGAAACAAGCTGTTTCTTCACGACGCTCTCTATGCACCTAGGGTCCAATGCTCTTTAGTTTCTTATATTTCTTTAATAAGGTTAGGTTTTACTTTTAGATTCCATCCAGATAGTTTAGATTTGTTCTACCATGGCAATTTGTTTGGCCAAGCAACATTGAAAAGAGATTTCATTGTTTTGGATTTAGATGATTTCTATGATAATATATCCTCTACTTTTGTTTCACACTTTAACTCTAATTCTACATCTGTTAGGTGGCATGCTAGACTTGGCCATGTGGATCAAGACAGGATAAGTAGGCTAGCTAAAGAAGGTCTTCTAGATCGACTCACCAGGGTCAAGTTACCTAGGCGTGAGTCACGTCTAGCTGGCAACGCAACAATAAAGCCTTTTGGTAAGGCTTTGAGAACATCTAGTTCCTTAGAATTAATCCACTTAGATATCTGTGGACCCATAAACATTAAAGCATGTCATGGGTCATCTATCTCATTACCCTTATAGATGATTATTCATGATATGGGTATGTGTACCTACTATCTCATCGCTACAAAGCACTTGATGTGTTCAAACGTTTCATAATAGAGGTAGAGACTCAATTAGAACGAAGAGTCAAAATCCTTCGAACTGACCGAGGTCGTGAATACCTTTCTGATATGTTCAAAAAGTTCTGTGCAGAAAAGGATATATAAAGACAACTAACGATTCCACACACCCCACAACAAAACGGTGTTGCGAAATGTAGGAATAGTACATTACTTGACATGGTCAGGTCAATGATGGCACATGTAAACCTACCAATCAGTTTTTGGGGGAATGCGTTGCTTACAGCGACCTATATCCTTAACTCTGGCCAAGCAAGAGTATATCTACCACAACACATGAGTTGCAATTTGGTAAGAAGCCATCATTGGACCATTTATGTCCATGGGGTTCAACTGGCTATGTGCATAACCCAACCCACAAACATAAAAAACTTGGTCCGAGAGCCACAAAAATGGAGTTCATTAGCTATTCCACACAATCTAAAGGATATGTGATGTACGGGGAACACCCTAATGGTGGTATAACAAAAATAGATTCCTGCAAAGTCGACTTTCTCAGGGATAAGTTCCAAACTATTGGTGAAATTAAGAAGGATGTCGAACTATTTAAGTTACAGCTAGACATTCAACTATCTTTCAGTGAAGGGGAGAATTTTAACTCCAACCAAGTCATCGAAAATGGTATGCATCCCCTATCCGAAAGGAATGGGGGAGACTTGTCTACTCAGGAAAATGAGATTCATCCTCAATATCTAATACAAGAGGAGAGTCAACCTGTGAATGAGGTCCGTCCTTAATCTCCCGTTCCCGAACATGCAGTTAGTCCACATGTTCAGGATCCCACACCCTAAAGGGATAGTGAGAGTGATTCTCCACATGCTCAGCGTCCCACACCTCTGAGAGAAAGGGGAAGGGATGCCTCACCCACACAAACAAATAATGAAGGCCCCAGGATTTGAAGGAGTGAGCATGGAAGAATTCCTCAATAATATTTCCAAATCGAAGAGGAAATATTCCTATGAACTCCCTTGGAAGTTGAGAAGCCTATCTCTTATCAAGAGGCGATTAATTCACCAAACCACAAAGGGTGGATGTACGCCATAAAGGATGAGATGGACTCGATGGCGAGAAACAAGGTTTCAGAACTTGTTGATCTTCCACCCCAATGTAAGTTTATCGGAAATAAGTGGGTTTTCAAGCTAAAACGTCGGGCAGATAGCTTGATCAATAAGTTCAAGTCCCATCCAGTGACGAAAGGCTTTACCTAAGTTGAGGGTATAGACTATGAAGAGACATTCTCTCCTGTGGTGAAATTTGCCTCTATTTGCCTACTCCTTGCCCTAGTTGCCCATTTGGACTTAGAGTTATTTCAAATGGACGTAAATACTGTTTTTCACAACAGTAGCCTTAAGGAAGAGATCTATATGGATCAACCCATTGGTTTTATATCAAAGGGACAAGTGGACAAGGTATGCCATCTTATAAGGTCCATATATAGTCTTAAGCAGTTTTCTAGATCTTGGTACTTAAGATTCCATGAAGCCATAACTTCGTTTGGCTTATCTATGGTTTCAGAAGACCATTGTGTGTATGTCAAAAGATCAACTCGCGGGATTATGTTTCTTACCCTGTACGTCGATGACATACTTTTGGCTGGGAACAAATTAGAGATAATCGAAGCCACTATAAAGTGGCTATCCTCCATCTTTCAGATGAAGGATATGGGCGAAGCTCAGTACATCCTAGGCATGAAAATAATCAGAAATCATCCTAAGAAACTCTTAGGTATGAGCCAGGGAGCACATATCAAGAAAGTCTTATAACGATTTCGAATGCATTATTCCAAACCCGTAGACACTCCAATTGAGAAGGGTTTAACCTTGAGCCTCGACCAATGCCCAAAAAATAGACAATGAAAAGGAGGTAATGAACAATGCCCCTTACGCTAGTACCATGGGAAGCTTAATGTATGACATATACTCTACACGACCATACATTTGCTTTACGGGCGGCTTGGTAAGTCGTTACCAAAGCAACCCAAAACTTGCTCACTAGCAAGTCGTCAAGAGAATCATGCACTACCTTCGTGGTACAACTGACTTGGTCCTATGCTATCAAGGTCGGGACCTTAAGTTGAGAGGATACTCAAATGCTGATTGGGAGGTGATCCAGACAAGTCCAGGTCAACCTCAAGCTATGTCTTTTACCCTCGGTGGGAGAGCCATATCATGGTGCTGTAAGAAGCAAGACTGTATAGCTCTGTCGACTATGGAGGCAAAGTATGTCGCACGTAGCCCACCTATGCAGGAGACAATATGGCGCAGGAGTTTTCTCCAGGATCTGAACCTCACTCCTAAAGTTAATGATCATATTGAGATGTTATGTGACAACACAGCTGCCATCCAGTTCACTAAAGATCTGAGGTTCCATTGAAAGACCAAGCACATCAAGAGGCGTTATCACTTCGTACGAAACTCCATAAAGACAAAGGAAGTTGCCATCAAATATATATCTACTAACAAGATGATTGCTGATATGTTAACTAAATCGATTCCTAAAGATGCTTTCAAAGCACATGTGTTGAGTCTAGGACTTTGTAGAGTTTAGTTTTTGGATGAAATCTTGCTATGTATGATAGATACGTTCTTCTTGTAATGAGCATTTATGAAATAAAGATTAACAGTTCTTTCTCTAAATGCTTTATGATTTAATTGTTAGACATGTTGAAATGTCACAGGCTTCTGATTGGCCTAGTCACACAGGGAATCGTCCTAACGCTTGAGTAGTTTGGCACAAGGTGTGCAATATTGATTACTTATACTGAAAGTGCATCAATGAGATAGGATATAGTCGCCTTAGTAAGTCTAAGATGAGACTCGAGGGAGTCGAACATGAGATATGATTTCATATTGAAGCCTTAAATTGCCGAATCTTAAGTGTTAAGATTAACATTTAGTATGCTAATCTAATGGCTCAAGCTAGATTTTTGGGTGAAAATCTAGATTGATGATTCGTGTGGCATATAGAGTGATGAGCCTAGTTAAGTGGGAGCTATGTCATGACACACATCTCATACTGTGTGGGCTTAAAAGATGACCCATACATGGGGTAATAATTGAGCTCCCTATCTCTTGTCGTTGTGCGACCCTACGAACGATGACCTTTTGACTTAAAGCTATGGTATGAAGTTGAAGCTTGATGTTCCTACTTTAATGTGTTTCTCAAGGGCCACAAAGTATACGGTCCAGTGAGAACATGTCAGGAAAGCAATTAAGCTAAGATACAATATCACGAGTGTTTAAGAAAAAATCTATCCATCATCACCATATCAGCCAGGCGATTATATTGAGTACATAATCATATGATATATCATGGCATAAGAGATTAGAAATGTCACTGGTGATGTCTTAAGATGGTTTGGGGTATCATATTTTGTGAAAGTGTTATATTAGTTGGGTGGTAACTTAATATAATGTTATTTGTTATTTTTGATTGCACGTCCTATTCCTGGTATGATGAGTTAAAAGTTATGATACATGGAGAACATGTATTTTGCGGCCTACGTAGAGTTGTTCGTCAGTCTAGGATCGGACCGGACCGGCCTGGACTGAAGACCCATTAATATCATGTTTATGGACCGAGGACCGGACCAGTCCCAAGTCAGTCTAGACCGGACCGGGACCGAGCCAACTTGGAACCGAGTATCTAAGACCCAAATAACTTAAATATTATTTCATGCTTGTTGCTAACTTTAGTGGATAAGCGAATGTCTTCTCTTCCGAGTAACGCAAATGGAACAATGATATAAAGATGAGTTTATCTTTTAAAATAACATTTTGAAATTATATCGATCTCATCGTAAATTAATACTAGTAGTTTTATCTTAAGCTTATAAATTAATGCAAAGTTAGCTACAACCAAATGACTTCATAATTCAGAAACCCTATCAAAGTTTTTCCCTTCTAAGATTAACAAATCATCCAGTTTGGCCAAGTCAAGCCTGCTTCCAATCAATCTCTCCAACCCAGTTGTATAAACTTTACGTATTCCAAACTCAGAAACCAGCCTAAGTACCCAGAATGCCCTGAAAGAAAATGCTATTTTCCTAATCAAGAGCACCCCATAAACCGCATTACCGGCC
>NCQT01128381.1:5251-18406 GCA_002740465.1 Stenocereus thurberi
AAGAGCTGAAGTTTACTAGTGGACAAGTTGATAAAATATAGGTATGGGTGGCTATTCAATGACCTTGTTGATGTGAAAGCCCTAGGCTTGCATGATTATTTTATCATAATTAAGCATACAAAAAAATCGAAGGCCAAAGACCCACATAAGTAGGATATGCCATTTCTAGAGAAGTAGAAGCTTAGTGCCCTGTATGGAGTAAAAATAGACAAAGCTAACATTAATAAGTGGGAAGGGGCATATGGGTCTAGCAGAAGCTAATAAACTACTCCATCATATCTAGTTAATTGCATTGAGTAACTAACTAAACAAAGCTGGATGTTAATGACACACACTCCTCAAAAGTAGAAAAAAAATATAGAACACTAAATTACACAATGAAGGATAGTTTTTGGGTTCTTAGTTTTGGTTCTTACAGATGACAGACATATAAGAAAACTAGCTAAAACATGTTTATTTTATATATATATATATATATATATATATATATATATCCTACGATAGATTTGTCACATATATATAATGTTCTATATTTACTGGAACTGATCAATTCACCTCACACAAGCATGTCAGACAAACTGGCTAGGGAAAAAAAAAATCCAAAGGGCTAGCTGATTATGAATTTTATCAGTCTTGCTATTAAGATTTCATAATGAATGGCCTCCAGTAGCAAACCTTGCCCAAACTTCTTGTCTTCTAATTGTTCACCATAATTCATCTAATGCATGTATCTCATCAACTGAACTAGTTTTTCCCCAAAGTCAATTGTGTTGTGCACTACATTTGAGAAGAATTAGCTAAAGTCATGATCCACACCTTATTGAAATGTTTATAAATATGTTGATTCTCTACATGTAACTGCTATTCTATAGCTCATATTCATATGCTAGTAGTATAAAATTGATTCATTTATTACACTGATTATATTCACTGAATTTGTATTTCATTGCCTTTCTCCTCATATAGGCATGTTCCTTTCAAAACTACTGCATATGACTCAGGACTCAACAATGAACTACAATATTTGAATTTTTACTAAGAATAGACACAAGGTGCAAAGGGCAATGCTGCTACTAATGATGATGTCCCTGCCACATATAATCCCTCAAAGAAAAAACAGAAGCAAAGACAAGTGTCAAAAAGAAGTCCATACAATTTGATCTTGCTGATTCTGAGAATGCTATGACCAATCACCAAGGGCTTTCAATCATCAAAGCAAAATCATGGAGCGGGATACTCCGTCATAGGATGGCTGTTAAAGGGACTCATGCATTTGATGGAAAGACTAGACTATGAACAATGGTCGGCTACAATGGAGACATGATTTGGAGGTTTTTTGCAGTGAGGACTAGTTGTATCCCTAAGCAGTTAGCACGTTGGTTATTGGATCACTTCGACCCATGGGATAATTCATTAAAGCTTGCTAACTATAAAGTATTAGAGATCACGGAGGAAGATGTGCATGCGAGCCTTGTTCTGCCGATGGGTCCTCAAGAAGTCATTGAAGCAAAACAACTAGATGATAACATTCAGTACATACAATTCTTAGAAAATTGGAGGGCACAGTGGAATGTCAAATCAGGAGGACCACCTATTGGAATAGAGCGTAGAGATCATGGTGCTGACTTTAAGGGAGACTTTGTTGTTTACACCATTTCTACTTGTATAATGGGCAATGCGAACGGCAAGTGTCATTTTTGAATTCTCAAGTCTTTACTAGATGTTGATCGAATACATACCTGCAATTGGTGTGCCTATGTCATAAAGTGCCTAATGAAATGGTTGTTGATTGGCAAGCTGATCGCATAAAGTATTTCACTGGTCCTCTTTTGTTTCTCATAGTAAGCATGTGGCTAATTTGACTAAATACCCTGCCTAACCCCCCCGCTTCTTCCTCGTATTCATTTTTCCACGTATTTTGTAGCATAAACTTTTATTTCTGCTGAATTTTTCTGAATTTAGCGAATAACTTTTTCTGAATTGTAGCTATGTTATTTGGATAGAGTTGAATTTCGAGGGAAAAGAATAGATAGATGGTTTCTCATAGCTATAAATTGGATGATAGAAGATGTGAAGAAAAGAGAAAAATATTAGCGACTACTTAGGAAATATGGTAGGGGGAGGATTATACAAAGATTAGACTATGAAAATATCATGCACATTGCTGAAATGGATTTACAGCAAGAACTTGAAATAAGAGCGCCTGATCAACATGGTGAAATGTAAATCAATGGGAATTTTGGAACAACATCTATTTCCCAAACACAGCCTCACGTACTAGTAAAGACACATATAGCCACCTGATCCTACACGCGATGAGCCCATCCAGGTACACCTCCACTTTCTCCCATACAACTGCTTTAAAAAAATTACCACACATGCAGTTTCGATGTTGTTCACTACAATAACTAAATGCTATTCCCTACCTAAGTAAACAGAATTGATAATTTGATTATTAAACATAGGAGCACGTGGGTTAGTTAAATGCACAATTTGCAAACCTAGTTGAGGCAATTGCTGTCATAGGACAAATGTTCACCCTAGCAGAAATCTTGTCCCACATTGCAAGAGCAGAAACTAAAAGGAGTAGTTCTAGTGCATACAAGCCAATATCAGATTTGATAGAGAAAACTTGTGATGATGACATCTTATCCCAAGATGACGATGTGTTCACGGATCCCAAATTTTTGGAAACCCTTTCCTATATTGAAAGTGAGGCTATTGAGTGCTTCCAAAAGAAGAAAAGCATGGGTGTGACTCCACTAAGTATAAACTTTCTATTTCACCGAAAAAAGAAGCGTATTTGTCACCTACATTACGCTTTACACCTCCATCTTTTAGCCTTGGATTTTCACACAAAAAAGGGAAAGATGCATCATCACATGAACAAGTTACTAGCAATGGAAGAGAACATCCAAAAAGTTTGAAAGTGTCTAATAAGGAAAATATGTTGACAAATATTATTACAAAATTGAGATTGCAGCACAACAATTGCAACTAGTCTCTTGAAAAGCACCATATAACAAGACACGAGGGGAAATTCTGCAAGTTCCTCGTGATCCACCATAAGATAAGAATAAAATGGTGGCAACCAGATAGCAGCCAAAAAGGACTATCAAAGAATTTCCCTATGTCGGTCACCCTATCTCAAGGACTACAAGGAGGCTAGAGAGTGGTTGAACTCTGATGAACTGATGGTGGTAAATTATGTTTTTCTCCTAGTTGACGAGCAAAATCCAGTAACGTAAGTCAAAATTGAAAATCTATAACTTTCAGTCTGCTTACATAACCTTATATATCAACGACATATATTTGCATCTATAATGTAAATAGTTTACTAAAATAACTAAACCTGTTCTTGACATTTTTCAAACTAACCAAGAGTTACAATATGGCAGTGCAGTATGTTCATTAACCCTCTTATAATTATTCACCTTTAATGTTTGCCTACTGTCAGCCTCATACCCACTATTAATTGAATCTCTTACAGCTGTTGACCTTCAATGATAGCCTAATGTTTCTCGCACAATACCAAAAAATATAGTAAACATTTACTAATTGTTATTTAGTTGAATTAGGGAGCCATTATTTGAATGTGATAATTGAGAAGATGACCACAAGCTATGAATCAATAGACAAGGTTTCAAAACTATAGTTGATGTTGATCAAGACTTAGAAAATAGTATTGTAGATGTCTATGACCTCATCTTGAATCATGCACAAATAAGAAGAAATCCAACATGTTCGAGAAGAATGTTCTTCACCACCAATGTCCATGTGAGTAATTATTTATTTAAAATATCATAAATATATTCAGAATAAGATGTCAATTTCTTTTGTTTCTTACTAACGCCTCCTATCAATTTTTAGACCACTATTGCAGTTGTACAAAACCCAAAAGAAAGATACAAGGCTCTTGAGATGGTAATGCAATTTGAGATTACAAGAAATAGATGGCTTATGATAAATGAAGCTCAACTAGTAAGTTTAATACATTCTCAACAACTCTTCGAGCTACCTCACTTTTTGATTACTGTAAAGCTCTATATGACAATAATTCTAATATCTCTTATATAGGCTTTTTTTTCCTCATTGTGATAGACCATCACTTCTTTGTTTTATGCTTCAACTTGATAGACCAAAGAATCCTCATCATAGACAATCAGCCACCCCCAAAGAAAGCTTCATTGGCATATTGAGATTACCCATTAGAGATGGTACAACTTTTTTGCATATACACTTATCTAACTAATTGCACATTTTTGGACACTAACATGCACACTTTACCTTTTTAATAGACAAATTTATCTGCAATCTATTTATCCAATCGTGGGTATCGAGCCAAAGGAGCTGTGAGACAATTCCAAAAAATATTTTTAAGATTGGAATGGCAGGACAACACAAATGAATATGATTGTGGCATTTTCCTGATGCATCATATGGAGACATTCATCGCTGGCAATATCGATAATTGGGTATCTGGTTTCGAGAAAAATATGGTAATACTTACTTTCAACACGCAAATATAAAAGAGTTATGAAGACTATCATACTGTCGAACTTATTTTCACTCCAAATAAACCACAGGACCAACTATTTAATTTTCTTCGATCCAAATACACTGCTACCATCTTGCTTCATGAAGTCAACCAATGGCGTAATGAAGTGCTTATAGCAGCAAAGCGAGAATAGCATGAGAGACAAAGAATGCCGCTGAACCTCAAGTAGCTATTATGCTTTAGTTATAAATTCTACTTGTTCAAGAACAGTGTTCTCAGGAGCACAATGTCTCATATCGAATGCTTTTATTTCTTTTCCTTTTTTGGAAAACAAGATCTAGTTCCTATTTAGTCACACGTCAACATGTCAGATTGTAGTTCTGAATATGAAGGCAGAATAGTCACTTTATTTGAAAAGGTGAAGTTATGGAATTTGATTGAAAGGCATACTTGTTCACTTTTTAAATACAATTATTTTATGCCCTAAGACTAATAGGTTGACTCATCAACATACCTGCTAGAACTACTGGTCTTCGATGATTTGTGTTTGCCCTTTCCCATCCTGTTTTTTTTCTTCCACTACCTTCAGCGTTATTTGAGCTTGTAGAGCGGCTGGAAGAACCCCATGAGCCCACAACTAACAACGCATTTTCTAGCATTTGGACTCCAAGTAATTTATGGTCATGCTATCTATAATTTGATATTGAACTGGTAGCATTTGTATGGGATTACGGTAGAGGAAAATATGAATAAGTTAATCCTGGAAAGCCGATGAAAATGATGACTAATTTTCTGAGCCTACTGAAAGTAAAATTTGGTAATTATTTCAGCTTGAAAATGCAACACATCATAACTGATCGAAGTAAAAGGCTCAACAAAACCTCCTATACTTTTTGTGGCCGAGGACAAGCTAAGCAGATACACAACTATTTGAAGATAGAACTAAATGAATCGGTGCATATGTAATTAATGGATATGGTGTTGCTAATATGAACACTGCCCTCCCTATGCCATAGGAGCAACCTGACAATATTGACCTGTTTTGTTAGTTCAAAAAGCTAACATCATAACTGTAATTTTTAGGTCACAGTTTTAATGGTAATGCCCTAGCCCCTGAACCCAAACTCTTCGATGCATAAAGTCAGCCTTTCAATATGAATCTTCTACCAAAATTATTTTTATTAAAAATATTGAATAGGTCACTGCGCATACTAAATTTGTTTCATTTTTGTAATGAATACTTTTTACCATAATACTTAATTTAACATATCAAGGATTATTACCAATTAACTGTCTGCATTACTCATGGGCTGTAGTACATAGATTCAAAACTTGAGTTTAACACTAAAATTCTTTTTGTTCATTATGTTAGTTAAGCTTACTCTTTGTAGAAACTAAGTTTGTTAACATCACTCATGCACACATGATCCCTGTAAAGTTTAATGAATAATAGTCATTGCATTAATAAAGTTTCATAACTCATTTATTTTATTTGACAACTACAATTTACAAATCTAGCAAACATATCCTGCACGTAGAGTCAACCCAGCACTTGTTTCTAAATAGTAACCCCAAAAGGATTATTATACAGTAGAATATGTACATGATATGTACATTTTAGAGAGCGTGAAAAGTAAAAAAATAAAAATAAAAATAATCAAAGTATTAATATTCTACTGCTTCTTTGGGGGGCATCTGTTGGTTAACGTTCATCGCCTTTATTGCTCTTTTTCGAATATTTCACTGCATACCTTATGAAGTATGGATGCTATGAGGCTCCGCTAGAATATCGTCTTCTTCTGAAAAGGATGAAGTTACATTTTGGTGAACAAGTTCAGTACAACCAATGACCCTAAATTTTGTGAATAAATTAAGCATGGTTCGTGAACAATCTCATCTTACGCAATGAATAAATTAACTATGATTAGTAAATGGCCTTCAGGGCGTTTCTACATAATTGTAAACAAATTCATCTTGTTCAGTGAACAACTTTAAGGTATTAATTCCCATACACGATAGATAATGTCAAGATATTCAGTACATAATATGAAAATTCATAAATGTCAAAGAAAACCTACAAAATTATCATCCTTGACAAGAAAAAAGAAATATATAGAGGTACATAATATTACTCCATATCCATAGGTTCAGCATTTGCGAGAAATTGATTAAATTGTCCACCCATTGGCATAAAATAAGTATGGTTGAACCATCATCGGCATAACGGTAGGACAAGCACTTCTTGGGTCAAGAAAATACGACGGACTATATGACGTTGACGAAATCATCTCCTACAACATATGACAATTACCAAAAGAACTTGTAAGTGCCCAATGATTTCAAATGCATATTGTTCACTACTCAACCCTTGTCTAGATGATAAGTTTCACCAAAACAAGATTAGCTAGAAGCAAACATAGCATGAACATACACCAAATATACACTTACTTGACTAACCAATCCATGAGGGGGCAAGTTTGTACTGATGCATTGATGGTCGACATCGTTACATCCTATAAAGAATATGATGTGAGTACTTGTAACTAAATGCATAATATAAACATTAAAAAAAGGGTCACTGCATGTCCAAATAGATGAGTATAGCTTGCAGCAACGAAAGGTTGATTGCTTTGGAACACTGCCTCTTACTACCAAAACAAATTAACAATAGACATATATTTACTTAATATCTAATATGCAAGCACATACACTTCTTATATGATACCTCACATTGGCGAGTGTTAGGTCATTGGATATAATCTCAATTCACAAAGGGAAAAACCTAAAGACACATATTGCATAGCAACGAAACATAATACACATAAATGACTCAAGTGATAACCTGTTGACGCATTTTAGTTGCATCTTCCTACTGACTCAATGCCCCTTATTGCACAGCATTAACACATACCTATAAATGAATGTATCCAGTGAATCTCTTATATAAGAATCAATCTTATTCATTACTCACGACAAGCATTGATCATCAAATCTTATATATTCACTGACTAGTATTAGCTACTCAAAAGAGATAAGAACACTTTTTATGAAATTATACTTGAGATACTAATCGAGAAGCACTTGAATCATTTAAGACAACTTCTCTCTTTTCCTTCCCTTGGCTTGATTAGATTTCTTTTCAACTATGCTCTTCAGCCTATTATTTGTTACCCACTCTTTACGAGACCCAAGAGGATTTACCACATTCTTCGACGAATCCAAACCTTTACCTTGACCATCGTCTTCATAATATATTGAGCCTACCTCCATCTCAACTAATTGCTTCAACTTATCAAAGTACTCCTCACAATAAGCCCTTGATTGTTTATTCAATTGGCTTGCTGTCATTTGCGACCTCCATATAGAAGAGCAAAGCATTGGCTTTTTTTGGAGCCTTTATTTGCATAATCATTACTTTGCGCATCCTTTACGCCTGTACACCATCTTTGCATTATGTACCTATTCGGCATCTTTTGAACACAAAACATATGCATTACTCTTAGGTAATGTGAGCATAAAATATTGACCTTTGTAAACATCTTATAGCTGCAATTAATTAGATCTTGATCCTCATTGAACAATACAGTATGTCGAAACATGTATTGCTCATCTTCACCTAAATCGCTCATACTCTTTGCACCCCTCACCTCAAAAAATATATTGCAGTTCTCCATCTACAGTTCTTTGTGGTCATAGCCAGCACTAGTAATGAACTCCTTTTCAAAGACTAAGAAAGCTTCAATTGTATAAATAGACAAAGCATGCTTAAACAGATTTATTGAAGAAAAACCATCTCCACATTACCTTGCTACATCTATGATCTTCACTATTCTCTTTAGTGCTCCATTCTGACACTGAATCACAAAAGATATTGTGAAAGTCACAAAGACCAGCTATTGCATGTAATCTCCTTTTCAAAGACTTATTTATTATTTCACTCATTTGTGAAGATAAGACTCCTCCCGAGAAGTGTTGTTTTGAAAATGCTGGACACCACTTTTTTCTCAAGCTATAGAGGCTACTTAGCCATTGATTGTCACCACAACTATATTTTGCTATCATCCTACAATACCATGAAAAAATAAAAAGTAAAACTAGTGTGAAAAAATTAAAAACATATGCAATAATTTTAAACATATATAGCAGAATAAATCCTTGTTCATTGCTTAAGGCGAAGTTTATGCCATCTTTGATGACTGACTAACAGACATAGTTTATGATATTTTGATATACTCCTGCTTTAGACTTTGAAGCTAGTTTACCAAAATGAGAAAATTGTTGCAACAATAATACATATACACACACACACACACACACACATATATATATATATGTATATATATATATGTATATGTATATATATATATATGTATATATATGTATGTATATATATGTATGTATATATAGACACATACACACACACACATACAGGTTACTTAGTCATCGATTGTCACTACAACTATATTTTGCTATCATCATGCAATACTATAAAATCTTATAAATACTAAATAAAACACATTTTACAAAAATGAAAACATATGCAATAATTTTAAACATATATAGTGGAATGAATCCTTGCTCATTGCTTAAGGCCTAGGTCTATGCCATCTTTGATGACTGACTAATAGACATAATTTATCACATTTCGATATACCCCTACTTTACACTCTGAAATCTAGTTTACAAAATAAGAAAAGCTGCAGGAGTAATATAGAATGGTATAAAAAACCAAATAAACCTAAACTCTAATTTGTCTCGTACACCTTTATTTGGATATTTACAGAAAATGCCTTCATAACTCTAACTAATTAGGCACTTTAGAAATCATCCTCATGTGCATAATCAAAGAAAACACTCAATCTCATCTTTGTCACCTTCTTATCTTCTAATTGATCACTCTAGAGTTAGACCTATTGTACAATTAAATTAAAAAAAATCAACTGTTGTTGTAATCGATGGATCATATGAATCATGTAGGTACATATATTTCCATCTTTGTCATTGAAATAGATTCATGAGATGCTACTGTAAAAATGATTCCTCAAAATTTTAATAAAATACGACTGAATACTAGCCTCTTAGCTTTTATTCAAGTCCAAACTGGGAGAATGAAATTCATTTGTTACATTAAATTTGTTTACTATAATTGTATTTAATTGTTTTTCTCCCTCTATAAGCCTATTGTTTCCAAAACTACTCCAAAAACTGCTATGCTTGTACACTTCGTTTATGTTAACCATATAACATATTTACGATATTAAGGTTAACCTATTCGCCAAATTTAACTAATTATGCATACTAAATATGACTTATAAATTAATTTATCTATATAAAATAAATAGAAGTAGTCCAAAATAAAAATCAAACATTTTACATTTACCATTTCCAATAATAATCAAACTCTTCTTCTGTGTCACAGTCCATCAACACTTTGTTAAAGGCCTTGGTGAACCCTTCTTTTGCTCTAAGTACTGCAACAGCATTCTTAGAATTCTGAATAATATGCCAGCAACATAATCTATGGCGAACTCTCGGGAACACCTCCTCAATTGTAGCGTCCATTGAGAATGCCTGGTCAGTCATGATCGTATAGGGAAATTTATCACCCATACTCTCCGAGAACATTTGAAACAACCACACAATGACTCAATTTTCTCACACATCACAAACCTACAACCAAACATAACATTATGTGAATGTTGATTCACACCAAAAAATGGGGCACATATCATTTCATACTTGTTCGTACTATAAGTAGTGTCAAAAACTACCAAATCCCCAAATAGGATATAATCTTCAAGCATTTGTTTGTCACACCAGAAGAAGTTAACCAAGCAACCATTTGAATCAACCTCAAATTTATAGAAAAAATCATCCTCATTATTATATATTCCCTTAAGATTTCACTAAGAGAATTCGCAACCCGACCATCAAGCATTTTATTGGACAACTTGCCAATTCTATTATACATATCTCTCATTTCATACCCCAGGTAAGGAGAACGCACATTGCTCGTTTCATCAACAAGCGATACGCGTTAGCAACTCCTATTCCTATAGCCTTGAGTTCCTTAACAAACAATATATCCTCGTCCAATACTTCCTGATGAGAAGGCAAAAGATGGCGCTTACTTGGGCAACACAGGGGATGATTGTGATCAATGCTATGTATAGTAGCCGTCCACTTTCCATCCTTGTCAATATGAATTGTATGAATACCTTACAACCAGTCCCTACATCTATATTTGTGTGATTCTTATCATGATGACCCTTATTCTGTTTAAACCCCTCTTTCCAGCAACAGAAATGATGCATATACAACTCACCGTCTTTACTCTCTTACGTGTCTTGTGAAATCGAATACTGAAACCCACCCTATATGCATAGTCATTACAAATATCAAAAGCTTCACGTTCTGTGTAAGGTATACACCCTACTAACTCTTCTCTTGATGGTGGCTCAAATTCAATTATTTCATGGCTACCAGCTGCAAAATCTGTAAAGGAAAAAAAATGAGTATATCATAAAAAGTGGCACTAGGACAATAAAATACATAAAAAAAATAATAGATCTCAACACTCTAACATTGTAATGTATATGGCTGAACAAACCAACAATAGAAAGTGAACAAAATACCAAAAAAAGTGAAATAATATAATCAACACTCTAACATTCTATATATCACTCAACAAGCCAACATAGAAAGTAAGCATAATACTAAAAGAAAAATGAGTAATACAACTAAGAACACATGATAAACAATCTTACCCCAACAGCCTAATAAAATGCTTAAAAACAACCAATATAAGTGAAAAAATAAACAATAGAAAGTGAACAAAATGACAAAAGAAAGAGGAATGATATAAGAGGCACTCTAACACTCTAATTTATATTAGTGAACAAATCAATAATAGAAAGTGGATATAATTCCAAAAGAAAAAGGAATAATATAATTAGAAACACACAGACAACTAAACATTCATATTCAAAATACATGAGCTAACAAATACTACAACAAAAATGAAGAATCTACAAAAAAATATATCATAATTACGTTGATACCCATACAAATAAAATCTGAATGGGCAAAAAAAAACCATAAAAAACGGCACAAGACAATAAAATGCAAAAAAAAATAATAAAAAACATTCAACATTCTAATACTGTAAATATATAGAAGTGAACAAATGAATAATAGAAAGTGAACAAAACACCAAACAAATTATAATCAAGACTCTAACACTCTAATATGAATCAGTGAACAAATCAATAATTGAAAGTGAATATAATATGACGAGAAAGTGGAATAATATAATTACAAGCACATGATAAACAACCTTACATTGACATTCAAAATATACAATAGACCTGCGCTAACAAATACTACTAAATAATACACAAACAATATAATCATACCTACATTGACACCCATATAAAATCTAAATGGGCAAAAAAAAAAAAAAAGGTATAGGATAACAAAATGCATAAAAAATTTAAAAGAACCCCATATTCTAACACTGCAATATGTAGAAGTGAACAAATCAACAATTGAAAGTGAACAAAACACCGAAAAAATATAATGACCACTCTAATATATATCAGTGAACAAATCAACAATTGAAAGTAAACGAAATACCAAAAGAAAAAAAGACAATAACCAATACTCTAACACTCTAATGTACATTAGCGAACAAATCATTAATAGAAAGTGAACATAATACCAAAAGAAAAAAGCATAATATAATTAAAAATACATGATAAACAACCTTACAATCCCATCCAAAATATGCAAAATACGTGAGCTCCTAAATACTACAACAAGAATAAATAATATACCAAAAATATAATCATCATAATTACATTGATACTCATACAAAGCATATAAAAGACGTGATATTAATACTGAAAAACTATAATTAGCACTCTAATATATATCGATGAACAATCAACAATAGCAAGTCAATGAAATACTAAAATAAAAAAAAAAATACAATCAACACTTTAACACTAATATATATTGGCGAACAAATCATTAATAGACAGTGAACATAACATCAAAAAGAAAAAGCATAATATAATTAAAAACGCATGATAAACAATCTTACATTATATTCAAAATATGCAAAATACATGAGCTCATAAATACTACAGTAAGAATAACTAATATACCAAAAGTATAAACATTATAATTACATTCATACTTATACAAAATATATAAAAGACGTGATGTTAATACCACACACATTATATTAGACTTACCACACAGGTCTTTATCTTCATCATTAACCTCAATGCCGAAACGTTCCTTCTCAAACAAAGCTAATTTCCAAAAACCCATGATAAACACCTATTATTAACCATGTTTCAGAACAAACATACAAATGTTATAACATCAAATCAATAATGACTTACAATTCAAATTCCTTTCAACCATACTTTCTTTAAAAGCCTCTTGTATCTGCTCCGTAGCAGTCATATTCATCATATTATGGCAATATGTGATTTCTCATTCGTCCTTGAGCACATGACACACCATGCTGAACTTCCTGTCTTCTAGTTGTTTACTACCATTAACATAATGACTTTAGCTTATCAACTGATCCAAATTTGATGACAATCATCAATATCTTTTGCCAGAAGTACTCGACTTAACCCAAC
>NCQT01128445.1:0-15655 GCA_002740465.1 Stenocereus thurberi
CATATATACATATATATACATATAGATATATATATATATATATATGTATATACATGCATAAATACATACATACAAGTACACACACATAGATATATACATGTATATAGATATATCTTTGCTTTCCTTTGTTGGACCTGTTGAATAACATTGAGCCTAGTTTTTATGGTGGTGTGGGAAGAGAGTCACCATGACATACGCACGCGTTGCCTGGCCAGTGTAGGCCGGGTCGGGCCAGGGTTTGGGCCTCGTAGGCTAATCTTTTTGAAGAACATAGCCTTGATTTTTGTCCGTTTACGTTCCTGATCAGTGATTGTGCATTGATTTTCTTTCACATTTGGCTCGAGTAGAAACTATTTTTAGCAGTCAAGTAGCCATATTTAGCGATCAACATAAGGCTTCCCTTTTTCCTAGCTCAACAATTGTATTTTAGTCATGTGGCTCTCCTCTTTTTGTTACTAATGTCTGTCCACTTAAACAGCCTTCTGCACGTATAAATATAGGCACTCTTCAATTGCGGCAAACACACCAAAACATCATCTCTCTTCTCTTCTCCTCTTCTATTGTTTTCTCTCCTGTTTCTGGGCAATTGATGCACTTCGTGTTCCAAGTCTCTAGCCTCTAAATCATGTCTTTAGAGACTCACTGTATTAACCTTAGCGAGCGCTCGGTCAATTTGATTTACACCTCGGTCGAGCCGAAATTGCTTTCAAGGCAATGGTATGCTACGACGCAATGTTCTTTCTTTCCTTCTACCATTGATTTAGCCATAAGTTTCCAACAATTTAAAAGCAATTTCTGATTTTCGTAAAATTAATGACACTGACAGTTCGCAAAACTCTTCTTGACCTTTCAAAATTAGAACCTTTAGATGGAACCAACTACAGACATTGGTGTCAGAAGCTGCTCATATTCTTTAAACAACTAGAGGTCGACTATGTGTTGTTTTCTAACCTCACTAAAGAGAACAACACTTCTAAAACCACNNNTTCCTCTGGCGATGTAACTATTAAAGATAAATCCAAAACTATTCATGTGGAAACAATGAAGAAATTTGAGAAAGACAACAAAATAGTAAGGGGCCATCTATTGAACCATATATGACTAACCCCCTGTTGGATTTGTTTGTCACCTTTAAATCTGCCAAAATTATTTGGAAGAAATTAGAGCTCAAGTATGGAGCTAATGACGCTAGAAAGATGAAATATGTGGTCGGTGAATGGCAGCATTTTCAAATTATTGACAACAAGACAATCATAGATCAGGTTAATGTTTATGAAGACCTATGTGCTGAAGTTTTGAGTGAGCACATGAACATGTGCAAGATTCCACAGGCTAATGTATTGATCAAGAAATTTCCACAATCCTGGAGTGACTATAGAAACCACCTGAAATATAAGAAGACAGATCTTACTTTGCATGAACCGATAAGTCGCATGAGATTAAAAGAAGCTAATCACCTAAAAAATAAGATGGATTCTCTATCTTTAAATTCTTCTAAAGCTAATCCAGGTAAATCTGATGTGCCTATAGATAGAGACATGTATAAAGGCAAAGGTAAGACGAACTAGAAGTTGAGCTATGCTAAGCAGTAGAACAAGTTCAGCAATAAACTCCAAAGACCAAAGGGGCTATGCTATGTCTGCAACAAGCCGGGACACAAAGTATACTAGTGTCCACTTCGCAAACAGAATTCACAACCAAATCGGAATCCTGTAGCCCAGGCTAACCTTGCCGAGGATACAAAAGTGATCTACGAAGTGGTCAAAGAGGCAAACCTGGTGACAAACAATGCTGAATGGATCTATGATACTGAAGCCTCGAGACACTTCTGTGCTAACGAAGAACTCATGTTGGACTTTGAAGATGTTTCAGATGATGAATGAGTCTACATGGAAAACTCTAAGACTGCTAGAGTTATAGGTAAAGGGAATATGCTTCTTGAATTTACTTCTGCGAAATTACTATCGTTAAGTAATGTGTTGTATGCGTCTTCCCTTTGTAGAAACTTAGTTTTTGGTATTCTTCTCAACAAAGTTGGATTAAAAACTGTTGTTGGAGATGACAAGGTTGTTATCTGTCTTAATGGGGTCTTTATTGGGAACGGATGCCTGAATAAGAGTCTGTTTATACTTAATCTTACTTTTGAAACCTTGAATGAAAATTCTTCTATTTCTGGTTAGATTATTAAGCCTATCGATTTATCGCATGGTAGGCTAGGCCATGTTAATTTTACATCCGTTAAATGACTCAAACATACAAAACTTATATCTGCTATAAATGTAGATAATTTCACCAAATGCTCTGCGTGCGTAGAAGCAAAATATGCGAAAAAGCCCTTTAAGTCAGTTACTAGTAGACAAACAGCATTGCGAAAACCAATACATTTAGACTTATCTCACTTCAAAAACACAACCAGTAAAGGAGGAAAAAGTATTACATCACCTTTATAGATGATTGCTCTGGATATACCAAAGTTCACCTCCTTAGGTCCAAAAATAAGGCTGAGGAAATATTTTTGAAATATAAAGTAGAGGTAGAAAACTAACTAGACCAAAAGATTAAGATGCCTAGAATCAACAGGGGTATAGAATATGAGACTAACTCTCTAGCAACTTTTTGTGAGAAAAATGGTATGATATATGAGGTTAGTGCACCCTATACTCCCCAATAAAACGAGATAGCCGGACACAAAAATAGAACTCTTAAAGAAATAATGAATGTCATGCTTTTGAGTTCGAGACTTCCTAATAATATATGGAGGGAAGTTGGTTTCTCTACTTGCTATATTCTTAATAGAGTACCCCATAAGAAGATAGACCAAATCCCTTATGAATTATGGAAAAGCTCTGCTTATAAATTCAGTTTCTCAAGGATGTGGGGGTGTTTGGCTAAAGTTCTCCTACTTGATTTCAAATGGGAATATAGGTCCTAAAACCTTAAACTCTGTGTTTATGGGTTATGTCCAAAATAGTGCTGCATATGGATTCATGTGAGTCTAAGGATGCAGAATTCTTTGAGCAAGTATTTCCTTTGAAAAAGAGTGACATTCTACTACTGTGCATGAAACCATGCCTGTGCATAACAATGTGCCTTTGTCTGCTTCCAGTTCTAGTGTTAGAATCCCAATTAATGAACCTAGGAGGAGTAATAGACCTAGAGTTGAGACCAACTTTGGTCCTAATTTGCTCATTAATTTTTTGATTGAAGACTTTGATATTAATTTCTTATATGATGAACTAGTATCTGCCTTTTCTATCGAAGAAGATCCCAAAACTTATGTGGAGGCCATGAGATCTATAAATGTTAATTTTTGGAAAGAAGCCATTAAAAGTGAACTGGATACCATAGTATCAAATCAAACTTGGGAGTTGGTTAAACTACCTAAAGGTTCTAAACCTATTAGCAGCAAATGGATCTTCAAAAAGAAATTAAGACCTGATGTTTCCATTGATAAATATAAAGCCAGACTAGTGATAAGGGGATTTAACCATAGGAAGAGGGTTGACTGCTTTAACACATATTCTCCTATGAATAAGATAGCCACCATTAAAATCCTAGTTGCCTCAGCTGCCAACCATGGCCTTGTAGTGCAATAGATGGATGTGAAAACAACATTCCTTAATGGTGACCTAGAGGAAGAGGTTTACATGACTTCAACCTGAAGGTTGTACAGTTCCTAGATAGGAGAATAAAGTATGCAAGCTTAGGAAATCTCGTTACGGCCTTAAGCAAGCTCCTAAGCAGTAGTATGAAATTTAATAGCACGGTAATACGAAATGGCTTTGCAGTGAACACCTCTAATTCCTGTGTGTATTCTAAGGTAATTGGTTCAGATTGTGTGATAATATATCCATATGTAGATGACATGTTGATATTTGCCACTAATATGCATGTTGTTAATGAGGCTAAAACTTTTGTCTTCTTATTTTAAAATAAAAGATATCAGTAAAGCTAATATAATCCTAAAGACCAATAATGGTTTTTATTTGTGTCAATCTCATTATATTGAGAAAGTGTTGAAGAAATTTAACTGTTTTGATGTGGTTCGAGTGAGAACTCCTTATGAACCTAGAATACATCTTAAAAAGAATAGAGGACCTATTGTCTCCCAAACTGAGTATGCTAAAATCATATGAACTGTGATGTTCCTTATGAACTATACTTGACCTGACATTGCTTATGCTGTTAGTCAACTGAGTCGTTATACTCATAACCCTGGTAAAGATCATTGCGATGCATTATTTTGATTGCTTAAGTACTTAAGAGGCACTATAGATTGGTGTTTGCATTATAATAAATTTTTTGCTATGTTAGAATGACTTTGCGATGCAAACTGAGTCTCTGATAACGATGAAGTTAGTTCTACTAGTGCTTATGTACTTATCTTAGGTAGAGGAGCTATCTCGTGGAAGTCTGCCAAGCAAACCAGTATAGCTCGATCCACCATCGAAGCTGAATTTATTGCTCTAGAGTTGACAGGCCAAGAAGCTGAATGGCTGAAAGGTCTGCTAGTAGATTTACCACTATGAGGGAGGCAGCCTATAACTATTTCCCTTTACTGGGACTTACAGGCAGTAATTAGATTTGCACACAACAATGTGTATAATAGAAAGAAGAGACATATCCGCATTATACATAGTGCGATAACACAACTACTAAAACACAACATCATTTCATTGGAATATATGAGATCCGAGAAAAATCTAGTAGATCTACTGACTAAGGGATTGACCAGGCGGGTCGTTCTTGATACATCTAGGGGGATGCGACTCAAGCCCATGAATTGAGATAGTACGGTGGTACCTCCTTATGGTCAAACGAAGGCATATTACCCTCAGTATGCACTATATTCTCATCCCTATGACGTGTGGTAGTGCTTATGAGAGGTCGAGCTCTTATGCTCTTAACGGATCCATAGCCTGTTGGGGTGGTGTGATTGAGATGCACTTAATGGATTCACCACTTGATACGAGTGAGGTTAAGTAGCATTGTGCTCTTAATGATTCAATAGCCATGGTTATGGTGGTCCATGTTGAGGCGAACTTGATGGGATTACCTAAGTAAGTGAGAAGGTTTGGCACCTTCTACATGAGACTAAGGGTTGTCCTTCTAAAGAACTTATGGGGCCTAAGGTATGCGTATCGCCCTGAAAGGTGCTAGTTAGTTATCACAGAATACACAATGCCCACGAGGGTTTATATGTGTGGTGGGGGTCTCAATCAGGTCCATTAAGATCAAGATTTGCTCACTCTATAGACACAGTTGTTGCCCTACTTCACTACTTATCAATTCAATCGAAATATATTGATGCTTAAGTGTCTAATCCTTCCTTTGCCCAGATCTTTTCTTTACTAGTCTGTATGCCACTAGTGAGGATTGTTGTGTGTAATGGCATTCACTAGCCCCTTGCTTTTCCATCCACTTTTGTCCCATATAGGTGATTTTGGGAGTTAGAGTGGGGTTTATCTTTACCTTCCTTCTTTGGGCCCATTGAATAACATTGGGCCTATTTTTTATAATGATGTAGGGAGAAAGTCACCACCACACACACTTGCGCATTAGTCCGGTCCAGGCTGGGCGTAGTGCGGTCGTAGACTGTGCTATGTTCAGCGATTGTACACTGATTTTCATCCATTTTTTGCTCTAGCATAAATTATTTTTACCGGTTAAATAGCCATGTTTAGCAATTAGGATGAGGCTCTTCTTTTTCCTAGCTCAACAGTTCTCTTTTAGTCATGTGGCTCTCCTGTTTTTCCTGCTAACCTTCTCTCCACTCAAACAGCCTGCTGCACCTATAAATACTGGCACTCTTCAGCTCTACCAAACACACCAAAATATGATCTATCTTTTCTTCCCCTCTTCTACTATTCTCTCTCCTCTTTCTGGGCAGTTGACACGCTGTGTATTCCAAGTCTATGGCCTCGAGTTTCTGTGTTCAGAGACTCACTGTGTTAACCGTACAGAGCAATCAATCAATTTGATTTACATCTCGGTCGAGTCGAAATCGCTCTTAAGTTAGTAGTATATCATAACACAGTGTTCTTCCTATCCTTCTGCCACTGATTTAACCATAACTTTACAATAGTGTTTGTGAGTTGCGACCGTGGTTGTTACAACACTCGTTGTTTTTGCTTGTGCTCATGTGAGTAGGCATATGCATCATCCTTTTTTTTTTTAGAAGTTTTGTGTCAACAACCAATACAGATGAATATGTTCTTATAGTGAAGAGTTCTTATGTCAATTTAATTGATCAACCTCGATTATTTAAACTTCTAACACTCCTCGTTCTTTTGTGGACTTGGTTGACGAAGACACAACATCATTGGCCAAGTTGCTTTCTTTCCTTTTTAAGTCTACATCTGCATGTATTTAGACATGAAGTTCAAGAACAATTTAGTTGCTACCATTGTTTACTAGAATAGGATCATTTTTAGGATGCTTTTGCTAATTTTTCACGCTTTGTAGCATTTGTTTTCGAATTGACTTATGGTAGTCAATTTTGTAAATACATATAAATTTAAGTATGTTAACATTATTTTAATGGTACATTTATCTAATTATAAAATAAATTGTGGAACTTTCTTAGGTTAATAATATTGCTAACAATGGAAAAATTGGTCATCATTATTTTTCTTATTTGCAGTTTCCAATGATGAAAAGTTTGTCATTGAAGTTTATAAAAATAATAATGCAGACCAAAATATATCGTTAGTAATCATAGTTCTATATTTATGGTTTTGTAATTTTTTCAACTGCACCGAATAAGTTGGCCGTCACTGAAATTTGGTCATTGTTATTCATTAGCTAGTAATACTGAAATCTTGTTTCATTTTTACTTCCAATGACAACAAATTTTTATGTCGTCATTAAAACTATTAACTATGGAGCCAATAACAACGAATAATAACAAATACATTTTTCGTCGTTAAAATTGTTAATGATAACAAATCATACTTTTACCGTCTAATTTGTTCATCGTCAAAAACTTTTTTTTTAATAGAGATACTTTTCAGAAGCCCCATACATATATACAGGTAAAAAACTGTCTATTTGACCAATAAATATAGATTTAAAAAAGCCGCACCTGACATATGTATGAATTTATGATAGAAGTTTGCTTAGTTCTGTTGGGCTATTTCTAGGACCGGGGGAACACTTGAATCTCTAAGCAGGAATATCTGTAAAGAACTCTGACTAAAAGTGAAATGTTCTGCTTTATAGGTGTCTCCAATGCCTAAGCAGAGGAAGGAGAAGAATATAAGTTTTTTTTTTCTTTTTTTTGTTCAGCAAGGTAATACACATTTATTATAGTACTAAGGTGATGATATTGGGGTACCTATTATCTAATTTACATTATCTACAACTATTGTCTTATAGAACATAGGAAAGTTACAATAAACTTTGTTATAACCTCTGTTATCTTTACATCAACAAATGATTTGTTTTTGGGTTGTCAGCTGGTATCACCCAATCTTGGCACTTCGGTTTCCTCTTCCCATATTCTTGGTAGGGCTGCTCTGATCAACTTGATTATCTCCATTGCATCTCCAGTGCTTGATTCATTTGTTGTACTTATAATCTTCACTGTACCAAGCAACTGAGTTAGTGATAAATAACTTGAACTCATACTTGTTTCCAACAATAGTTGACTCCTAGGGTGGTTGCATAATGCTTGGTCTTTGTTAGACCTGAGATTTCTTCTTTCTACATTACTCCCCTCTTTTATGCTTTTCACGTTGTTGAGCTTAGAATTAGAAGGCATTAGTTGTATGATGCTCTTAGTTATCATTGCACATGATATTTCTTTGCTGATTCGGGTGATCATTATAACGAATATGAACCCCCATATATGACTTCGTGTATTCATCAAATAATTCGATGACATTTCCTTGGTTAGTCCTTCATTAGTTGCTTTGAATATATGAAGTAGCTTAAATGGGCTCTGTCTTGTGGTTCTTTCCAAAGGTGTGTACACAATGTCTCTAGTCTTAGGTGTACCATTTGAAGAAGATGCTGAAAACATTAGGTAGTCATGGTCCTTACTGTATGTTGTATCAGTTGAGGTTGAATTAGAATTCATGCTTTTTTCTTCAACTTCCATGTTGGATCCTATATTTGGTAACATCCCGTGCTCAATTCCTCTATTCAGTCAACTTCATCTCCTTTCACAATAGAACTCTTATTTGACTTATCGCCCTTACTCACTTCTTTTGAGTTTGTAGATTAGACTATATTAGTTGCCATCCATGTGTTTTACCTTTCTATGCATCACAAAGTATGTTCAACTTGAGATGAATCGGTGTCTTTCACACAAGTTTCGTTATCCAAAATCATTTTTGGACATTTAGAATCCCATACTTTCATCTCAGCTTCTCGTACATTCACAAACATGACTTTCCCATCATAATTTATTACCATTTTCACATTTACAGTAGGCGTACAAGGTTTATGCCTAACACTTTTATTGGAGGTTGTAGCATGCACAAGTAAAGCCTAGAGTTTTAGAGGGTCAAAAGCAACTTTATCAATTACTTCAGGGGAGCTTTTGACATGGTTATTACCATTAGTGTCAACTTTCTTGGCAATTTTTTCCCATTAAAGGCATTACACTTCTCCTCTACCCATCTTAACCCCTTCATTATTTCTTTATTATTTAGATCTATTAGGTTAAGTGGCCCAAAATCAGCTCCACAGATCTACCACGGGCTTAAAGGAGTTTAGGCTATGAAACATGGTGGCTAGGGTTTCGTCGTCTTGGAGGCTATGGTTGCTCATAAGGTTCTTTACATCTTTATACCTCTATACCCTATATAAAGGGCCTAGCTTAGGCTCTAATACTCATCCCTGAATCCCATACGAGCAAGAAATACTTATAGAGTATTCTATTTCCACTATCTTAGATTTGTGAGAGAGGTTGAGAGAGTTTTGACAGAGATTATAAGAGAGATTGTAATCTGGTTGCTTGATTGAATCACTCGTTGTGATTGTGATTGCATTGTACACACTCCTTGTCATAGAGAATTGTTTATGCTCGTTGTCATCCATGGTTTTTTCCTGCATTGGGTTTCCATATAATCCATGGTTTTTTTCCTGCATTTGATTCGCTTAAACTACCCTTCGGGGTCCGCCCTGCGGGGCATTACCCTTTGGGGTGCTATGATAATGTGTGAGAGTTGGTGTCGTGATTTTGGTCCAAGGTGGAGGTTGTTGGGTTTAGTGGCCCAAAATTAGCTCCACAGATCCACCAAGGGCTTCAAGGAGGCTGGGCTGCGGACCATCACAGCTAGGGTTTCGTTGTCTTGGCGGCTAGGCTTGCTCCTATGGCTTTTTGCATGCTTATGCCTCTAAACCCTATACAAAGGGCCTAGTGTAGGCTCTAATACTCATCCCTGAATCCCAGATTAGCAAGAAATACTTATAGAGTATTCTATTTCTACTACCTTAGATTTGTGAGAGAGGTTGAGAGAGTTTTGAGCGAGATTATAAGAGAGATTGTAATCTGGTCGCTTGATGAAATCATTCTTTGTGATTGTGATCGCATTGTACTCACTCCTTATCATAGTGGATTGTTTGTGCTCGTCGCCGTCTATACTTTTTTCCTATATTAGGTTTCCACATAAATCTTTGTATTCTTTATTATTTTTGTTAGCATTATTTGCTTTTGAATATCATTGTTCATCCTAATGCTTCCGCTATTAATTTGTTCTAATTCCTAAAAGGATCAAATCTAATAGTTGCAAGAAGGCTTTGACGAGCATCTTCCTTTAATACCATGCTTATAAAGATTGTGTTCTCCAAAATTGATCCTTAACATGAAATAAGTCAAGTTTCCTTACCATATCACACTGGCATTTAGCTAATTTGAATTCCTTTAATTTTGATCAATAAGTAGCTACATTTAAATTAATTGCAATTCCAAGCTTCTCCATCAAGTTTGCATCATTTTCACTCTCATGAAAAACCATGCACAAATATTGGATTGATTTTTCATACCTATTTACAACACTTCTGTAGGCCTTTGTCCTGAAGAGTTTGTTTCCTTTGTCTTTCGAATCTTGAGATTTTAGAAACGCCTCATAGGGAGATTCCATCTATAGGGCAGCAATTCTAACATCCTTATCAAATTCCTCTTTAATTTGGTCGTTCGATAAACCACTAAAAAGTGATTCACATGGACTAGCCATGGGAGGGGAACCTTACAAAATTGACGATGTCCTTCCAAATTTGAGCAACTAAAAAAACCGGGTCATGGCTGGGTCCTTTCAATTAGGCATTGTAATTACCATAGTAGAGTAAATTATAAATGTTCTGGATGAGAATAAGAAAGGATGGATGCCTAAAGTATTAAAACTACAAGGAACAAATCCTTTGTGTACTGGAAACTAGTCAAAGGTGGAATCACCAAGAATAGGGAAGAAAGAGCAAAGTTAAGGGACTGAAGGAAGGGTCCAGCCGGCGACAACTCAGAGAATTCAATCAGCGGCCAAAAGAGACGGTGGTGGCCCTTGCTACAAGAATTGATTTTTTTGGGAGATAGAGGCGGTGTCCGCTCTTCACAAGACTTCCCAGGCACACGTATTAAGAAGAATATAGTTAAGAAATCAAGGATAGGTAAAGCTAATTACTAGTAAAACTTATGATTACACGAAAAATAATTACCCTAAAAAATATTCATAAGTTATTTATATAGGCAATGTATGGAGTTCCTTAACACTCTTATTGATTAGGCAGAATTTATTTCCCAATCGTCCACCTTAATTAGATAGTGGAAGTGATGATCCTCTCTTGGTTTTCATCCTTAAAACTTGATCTAGTGGTTAGGGCCTGCCTAAATTAAATTAATATATTTAGCATCTTGGCTTGGAAATGGACTTGTATATACATATGTTCATTGGCTTAATTGAGAGCACACCAACTGAACACTTGTTTGCTAATTTTGGAGAATTATTTTATTAAGCAACTATTAGAGGAATCAATAGCATACTCAAATATCATAAGATCCAAAACTATTGTAACTGGAACTTAACCACAATAGCCTGGTATGTCAATCCCAACGTGCAACTAACATGATTTAAAAGATGGGCTTGTGTAACTCAAAGATGGAGAGTAGTTATAATTGGGTTTCACTGCAGTGGTGAAAACTGATGGTTACGAGTGTAGGGATTCACAAAGGGAGAATCCAAGAGAAAGAAGATCTTTTTTTTTAGGATCAAACAAAACAACTAAGACCTATGAGTTTTGTGCAAATTCTCATTGGCAGTGGCTCAAGCTCCAAGGATATCTCACAATCCCATGTCGAAGATACGTCTAAATTTTTGAAATAAGTTGTTCAGGGCAGCATGTCAATTGATTTCTCTAATATTCATAACCTAACTTGTATGGTACTGATGATGATATCTCAATCTTTGAAGAGGGAGACGATCCTGCCTACCCAATAATTTTGCTGGCGAGGGAAGAGAAGTAAGAAACAATGGAGGCTTTTCCCAACTTTCATCATTTCTAGCTATCAATATGTCATCCATATATACTGACTTAGCTTCACATTCTACCTCTAGGCCTTTAGGTAAGGGCATATGTGATAGTCATGAATCATAGCATACCTACTAGAGATGGCTAGTAGTGATGGCCACAATGTGAAATGGGAAAACATACCAATGCATTAAAGATGTGTTAAGGCCATATAATGACCTCACATGTATATAAACCCTTAGTGTGTGACCCTTTTTAATAGAAACCTTTAGTGGGTTTTTATGTTCAAGTTTCTTCACCTAAAACTCCTTTAAAATTTGTATTTGTAAATCTATATGATGTAACTTTCAGTCCAACCTAGCAACAATAGCTTGTTCTAGACGAATATAGGCAAACCACACAATGGGAAGGAAAACACTCTTCATAATTGATCCTAACTACTATGTGCACCCTTCTGTAACAAGTAGGGCTATTGTGAACTATGGCATTAGCCTAACTATGGCATTAACCTAACTACTTCAGAATGCATTTTCTATTCTTTTAAAAAGTCAACTAGCTCTATTGTCAACCTTCATGAACTATATTTTATTTCCATTGCCTTAATCCACTTGTCCTTAGAAGGTATAAAAAGGGCATCTTGGCTCATTTCTATCTTGTAGATGTTGTGAAGGGTTTATGCATCTTATTGCTCAAATGGCATGGAATAATTCTTTACAATTACAGTGTGTTAGTACAAATTCATGTAGTCTCAAATTGTTTCTATTTAGATTGATTTTGCTCCTATTCAAACTAAGGCCAATGATCTTGCTTTCACTTGAAACAAGAATAGGATCACTTTCATTTGCTCTTGATTATGAAGAGGGATCTTGAGGATAATTAAACTTATTCATCATCCTTTAAAATCCTCCTAACTTGAATAAATGGGTCCGATTCAGTTAAGAAAACTATTAGAGATAACCTATCTCACGCTTCTTTGATAGTCCATTGTTTAGAATGTGATACCTACTTATTCGGATTTAGTTGCACTCCTATTGTCTTGTGGCCCACACATTTTAAGGTATTAGATCATCTTAAGAAGCATTCTATTTCTTTTCTCCATGATATAATTTTATCGTGGACCCTTAGGGATAATAGCTAATAAACTATTCTTTTTTCATCATAATATCTACCAGATATTACCAACAAATATTTGACATTGATTGGTTTATGAAGTCTAAACCTCTTGGGTATAATTGATTTTCAATCGAGTTCCCATGTTTCTTAGAGCAATGTATCAACTTAGATTCATATAATGCTAAATAAACATAAGCTATGAAATGAAAAAGATGATGAAACATTGAAATTATGTTCTTTGTGACCACATTCGTTAGATCATGAATATCTAAATGCATAAACTGAAGTGGAAATTTAGCTTTCATAGACTTTTTAATTGGTTTACTTATTACTTTTCTTACCAGCAATGCTCACAATTTAGCTAGTCCACTTGCACTAACTAACCAACCGTCTTTGAAAGCTTTACCATGTATATGCCACTGGCTCATGGGGCCTAACCTAGTATGATGGGTCTTTCACATAACCAGAACTATGTGAATAGACAAATATGAATAACAAATACATGGATTAATGGAAATTATATCCAAATTCATAACAAACAAACCATCTCTAACAAAAAGCAAAAGTAAAATGAGTTGTTTTGAAAACTAGCTTAGTTTCAATGCCATAAAATAGTCAATATAAAACATCAAATTAGGAAACCAATGTGGAAACAATGTCCCAGCTAGAATCAAGAGCAAGTAGGATGCCACGTAGAATAAGGTATTGGTCACCACGTAGGGCTAGCATGCATGGTTAGATGCCTCTAACAGCCATCTTGTTATTTCTGCAAATCCCCACATCAACCTATATAAGCATCCGTAAGAAGCATAAAAAGTTTTATGATACCTGACTATGTCATTTGGATTCCCAAACCTATCATTCGCATAGGATTAGTTTGCAAAAGAAGAATGAAATTAGCAACACATGGAGCAAAATCCATTAAATAGCAATTAGCCTAAAGAGAATGAAATTGGGCATCAGCAAACAAAATTCAACAAACTCACAGCATAAAAAACCAACATCAACCTTAGCCATAATGTCTCACCCCCATCCCCATCTCCTTTTTTGAACCCTCTAATCTCGATCCAACAACCAAGAACTTTCATGAAGTCATGCTGATGGCAAAGCCCTCTTGAAAAGCAATTGTGTTGGTAATGTCTATTGCTAGGTTGGTACCATGTCTAAGTCTTTAGTTTATACATTAAGTTTCATTCATTGCTTGCATTAATTAGACACTTTCGGCAAAAGCCCAACAACCTGATCCGAATCATTGCCACTTGCTACTAAATGTCTACATTTAGAGGATCATACCAATTAACCCACAAAATAAGGAAGAAAATTAATAAAATTATAAATAAATTAAATGGAAAAGGCAAATTCATCCACAAATGGTTACCATTGAGCAAGAATTTATTAAACGAGATATCGGGTAAAACACATCACTACTAGCCCTATCCAATCACACTATTCATAAATGAACCACATGTATTGATGGTAAACACAATCGCAGGTAGTCTACACCATTTCTGGTACTTCTTCTTCTTCTTCTTTTTTTTTTTTGGCGTGTCTAGTAACATGGCTTCCTCTTTGTTAGACATCTTGGGGGAAAAAAAAAAGCCATGAAGGCAATCATTAGAAATTTGTATATGTATGACATATTAAATAAAACACTTTTTGTAATGCATTCTCATGAATAGGTCAAAGATAAGAGCAAAAATGCATGAATGCCTACATCAAAGTCATGTAATTAAAACATAAGTAATCTAATCTTTCCTATATAGTGCATTTAAAGTGCGGATAATCAAAAGAGGACCAAGAAACAAAGGGGCATGGGAACCAATGGGCATCCTTACTTGACTAAGCTTAGCCTCAGTGTGCTGACCTCCATTAATGGAGGCGGCAAAGCATATATAAGTTCACTCAAGAAGCATGGGAAATAAGAACAGAGCATAGGGCGCTTGATTAGGCAAAACTAAGTTACTAACAAAATCGAACCCAAATTAAAACTGCCGAAAAATAGGATACATAATGCCATGAACTAAAGCTCCTCTTTAATGGGGGAGACAAACACAATAAAACGCAGAAAACATAACAAAAACATAGGTTTCCCAGCTCGGCTGTGAGCTCAACCCAGTAGCTGCATCTTTAGTGCCTTCTTGCCTCTACCAGTGTGGGAAAATTGAGCCTAGAATAGGGCACACAAAACAAAACAGAACCAACAAGGGATCCAAATAACAAAAACCCAGATTTAATCATCAAAACCAAATTCAATCTAACCCAACAATTACAATCCAACCAACAACTCATAAAACCCAGAAACTCATATGAACAAGAAGACCCAAATTAAACAATTATTGACCCAAACATAAGATGAAGAGAGCAAGAATACGGGAAATGGATTGAGAAATTAAAGCAAGGAAAACTCAAAAATCAACCACGATTTTTGATATCAAAGACAAAATCTCAAAATCGAATACAAGAACTCTAAACTACAAAACATATCTAAAAATTGTATAACAAGGGAAATGCAATTTGTAATTAAAAACCCTAAGTTAAAACCCTAAATTTATCTAATTCTGAAACTAAATCTAAAAATAAAACTCTCGCTTCGACCTTCTCGATTGCTGCTCCAATTTTTACTCACCCCCACTTTTTCTTGGTTGTTCGATTAATAGATGTCATGGATGGTGATGATGGAACTGAATGAGGGATTTGATGGTGGTGAGGAGTACAATGATGGTATGGATGGCATGGTCAGCTGGAGTTGATGCTAGTGAAAATGGCAAAGATGGGGTTGGTGTATGGTGGTGTTATGCAGCTATGGGAGTATGTATTATATATACATGGAGTATGTACTCTTAAATTTATGTGGATAATTTTTATACATGCTGGCATTGCTTTTTAAAAAGGAAAATTAAAATAATTCCCATCTCCTCCTTTTTCACATTCATAATAGTTTGTCCCACTTTTGTTCACTCTCTCCCCACTATGTGCTTAAGATCATCTATCTTTCTATTCCCAAAGAATTTACCAAAATCATAAAAAACTCCCTACTTTTTATTATTGTAAACTCTTGCCTTCCACCTCTCTG
>NCQT01128453.1:0-14995 GCA_002740465.1 Stenocereus thurberi
AGGAGAAAACTGCATGCCGAAGTAGCCGTCAGGAGAAAACTGCATGCCGAAGTAACCCTAGCCGCCACCAAAACCCGCGCCCAAAACTGAGCACGGCACGACCGTGCCCCGTGGCACGGCACCCTGCCGTTTTTATGTCTTCCCTCGACGCTCTGCTTCTTCGCCCTGACATGTCCGTGTCGTCTAGCACAGTCCCACCGTGTCAATTCTTGGATTTTGGGCCACGAAACCCAACAGGATGTGAATCTCTAATAAAAAAGAAAAAAGGTTTATTCATTCTATTACCAGATAGATGTATCTTCTATTTAGGATTTGCTTAGAGATAACAAATGACTATTTTACTCTAGGCCAAGTACATGCAACATTATATGAGCTAATGTTCGAATATTTTTTTTGCAAGCAAGCATCCTGTCTTTGTAAGAAAATTGTCTTTTCGGAATTGAATTGCGGGGAAGGTTTGAAAAATTTCTTACATACATTTGCGTCAGTTTAATCATCTAGCATTTTTCACACTTAAATTGGTTGTTTGTTGTTATTGTAGTAATGCTTTTCATGTTACCAGTCTAAAACAATTGGGATTATCTTGAGGTCTGTTCTTTTACTATGCACTTATCGCAGCTGGTGTTCATAGGAGAAAATTATGTATGGCTTTAGAAATTGCTAGATGTATGACATAGGTTTCCTTGTGTGTTTTCCGTATGCTCTTGAAAAATTACGTACGACTTTAGAAATTGCTAGATGTATGGCATAGGTTTCCTTGTGTGTTTTACTTATGCTCTTGAAAAATTAAATAAAATTGGTACCAAAGCGTAACTACTGCAAAAAGAATGTTCTTGAGAGGTCATTTGCTATTTTACTTTTGTAGCTATGATGTATTATAAAAATTTTACTTGTTTGTCTTAGGCTGCAATTCACTTACAAAAGGATGAGATCAAGTATTCAAGTGCTAAATAGATCTGGATCAGTTTAACAACGCTTCATGTACCTGAAGTATGAATGAGAAGCCCGAGTATGAGTGAGTAGCCTCTTGCACTACTGAAAACATTATTGACTGCTGTATGGTTGAGTACACAGCCTACATCTGCCTAGTTACTTTTGGGGTGACATTGCGATTTATGACTAAAGGGTCTACGTCACCATATGAAAACCTGAATAAAAACAGGATTCTAAGCAATATTGTTGGTCCTATCAATTCATTTTTTGCATGACTCAAGTTCAGAAATCAGAATTGGGATTAAAGACTGTATTTTCTGCAACTAGGAACTCTTCTCTAGTTTTCTTTTGTCATCACCTAAAGAGAGCCAATCCTTTCCTCTTTCCAACTCTTTTGAGGCTGAGGTTGCATGGCATGTGCTAATGTCTTCCCATATTTTTCACTAAACAAATAATATTATACTAGAAGTTACTCATCAAAAAAAAAAAAAAAAAAAAGTGCTGGAAGTATTTCGATATCGTGTGCTTTTGGGGTGTTGGATATGGGCTGGAATGGCTTGAAGCCCATGGGGCCAAACCCCATTGACCAAGCCTGCATTTATCTAATAGTCTCTGAATTCTGAAAAGTTGACAACCTGCCCCTGGGGAAGCTTAGGATATCTTGGATGAGTGACAATGAAGTCATGGATTTAGCAAGAGAACCTTTGACATGAGCTTACTAATGCATGGGGCCATTCAGGTCCCCTAAATGAGCAGCTGGCCTGTATATTTTAGGCTTCTCAGGGGAGGAATGGGATGCAATTTCTACCTATTTGGATGGAAAGCTCAAGCTTGCTTCGGGCCTCCCTCAGTTTTCTGCTGACCCGAGGGTCAATTTATGTAGACAGACAATATAATTCTTAACACTAGTATGTTTCTTCTAAAAGTTATGTGCATAATCAGTTGGAAGTTCTGTTAATATTTATAATGGAGCTTTGCCTTCTTGTTGTCGTTCTTTTCGTGCGCTCAAAATCGATCTTTCAGCCGCAACAAATCCATTCCCATAAGTTCATGTTTCCAACAGCTGCATATGAGAGTATATGTGAGGTTACAGTTCGGGAGAAATCTTTCTCTGTGGCTACTCCCTGGGTCATATTATTTTTTGTATACAAAAATATTAGGTGACAAGGAGCTGAGATCTTCTTGGTTTACAAAGATCGAACTTTAACTATATACAACTTCTTATTTTGGATAATACAATATTGCACAAATCAGAATATTAACCTAATACTCCCCCCCAAGTTGGAGCTTGGAGATTTGAGACGCACAACTTGCCAAGTAAATGACAAACTGACGGTGCCTCAAAGCCTTAGTGAAAAGATCAGCAAGTTGCTCCGTGGTGTTTACATACCGAGTGACAACTTCCTAGACAATAACTATTCACGTACGAAATGACAATCAATCTCAATAAGTTTGGTACGCTCATAAAACACCGGATTAGCCACCATAGGCAGGCAACTTAGTTATGTTATCACAATATAACTGGGCCAAAGGAACCAGAACATGGAGTAACCGAAATAAGTTACGAATCCAAATAGCCTCGATAGTGGCGCTAGCCATGGTGCAGTATTCAGCTTTGGCGGAAGACCGGAACACAATTGGTTGCTTTTTGGTTTTCTAAGAAATAGGAACAGATCAAGCAAAGCAAAGTAACCAGTAATGGATCGACGGGTCATAGGATAGTTGGCCCAATCTGAATCACAATAAGCATGAAGACTAAGGTCATTAGAGGAAGGTAAGAGAATTCCTTCCCGAGTGAATACTTTAGATAATGAAGAAGATGCATGGCAGCATCCCAATGTCCTTGCCTCGGTTCTTGCAGAAATTGAGTTAGGATATGAATTGTATAAGTGATTTCTGATTGAGTAATCGTGAGATAGATAAGGCGACCAATGAACCGTCGATATTGACCAAGATCAGAAATTGGATCATCGGCATCTGAGGAAATCTTTGTGGTGCTGTTCCATGGGAGAAGAATTAGGTTTAGACCCTAGCATATTCATTTCTGTTAGGATATCAAGAATATACTTTCTTTGACACAAAAATAACCTCGTAGAAGCTCGAGCCACTTCAACGCCACCTATGGGTTATATTTACGAGGTTATGGATAGAGCTAAGGAGGCTATTGCTAAGAGCTTTTCAAATAAGGAAGAGAATTATGAGAAGACATTCAAGTATATTGACAAAAGATGAGAATACCAACTTCACCAGCCTTTACATGCAGCGGGACATTATTTGAATCCGGAAATCTAGTATTCAAACCCATCTATGGAAGATTGTAGCGACGTGATGAAGGGTTCGTTTGATTGCATTGCAGGATGGTTCCGGATTTGGAGACTCAAGACAAGATTCTTGTCGAATTGAATTCATACAGAACTTCTCAAGGTTTGTTTGGAATGCCGATGGCAATAAGGCAAAGAAAGTCATTAGCTCCCGATAAGAATATTCATACAAAACTACACAAGGTCTCTCTCTCTTTTTTGTTTTAGCTAAATGCTTATTCTAATTTTTTTTTTTTTTAATAGCTCAATGGTGGAGTTTATATGGATTTTCGGCACCGAACTTGAGGAAGTTTGCCACAGGAATCCTTAGCCTTACTTGTAGTGCAATGGGATGTGAGAGGAATTTGGGTGTGTTTCAACATGTAAGTTGCAACTTACAAAAACTATCCACTTACATAATTTTTAGTTTATTAGCAACTAATTAAACCCACTTACTTTTGTTAACAACTTCACACCAAGAAGAGAAATAGGCTAGCACAATCCTGATTAAATGATTTGGTTGCTTGGGAGAATGGAAGATGATTCAGATGATGATGATCTTGTGTTTGAGGGGGATACTTTGACTTGGGCAGCTGTTGCTCAAGCTTGCGGTGTTAATGATTCCCGCTGTAACACTAGGCATGGAGGATCAACAAGCACTAGCATCGCTAAAATTTCGGCAAGGGACAAAGGAAAAGCTCCCGCTCATCCCTCTGGTTCTGAATCCTCCCCTGCTCGTACTCAATTATTTGATGAAGATGAGGAAGAGGAAGAGGAAGAGGAAGATGATATTGGAGATGATGTTGAGTTAGTGGATGATGATGAAGATGCGGAGCATGTGGTGTTAGACGATGATGAGGAGGATGTTTGGTTCACCTTTATGAGCTATTTTGCTTTATGTGCTATGTGTTTTATGCTTTCCTTCTATGGCTATGCTAGTTTGTGCCTTTTAAGACTTCTACTATCTTATGGCGTGTGCTTAGAGACACTATGATATTATGTTATCATATTTTATGACTATTTGCAATGTTATTCGTGATTATCTTCATGTTTAATTCCCTACTTAATGTCATTATCTACCTTATTCAAAGAAATATGGTTTGTGAATGATTATGAAGCATTTTATAGCCAAAGTGCACCTCGCGTCTGAAAAGCCCGTGCCTTCGCCTCCCTGGGCTCTAGGACCCTTTGCGCTTTTTTGCACCTCAGGCTTTTTTAATCTAAGAGTTATCTAAATCCTTCAATTTAAAACACTTATGTAAGTAATCTTTGAGGCAGCATATCGTTGAGGAGCATTCCCCGTAAGAACCAAATCATTCGCATAAATTAGAAGAGCAAGAAAACTGTCGCCTTGGACAAACGTAAATAATGAATGATCAATAGAGACTGTTGGAACCCATATTCACGCAGCGATGAAACAAGTTTGAAAAACCATTGACAAGGTGCCTAGCAAAGGTCATATAGAGACTTTTTAAGATTGTAGACCAATGTGGTTTGAGTAATATGAACACTGGGTAAATATAGATATCTTCATGACGATTGCCATGAAGAAAGGTGTTGTGAACGTCCATCTAATGTGAATAGATCAAAAAGCTCGACGCGCACAAAAGCGCAAAGGGTTCTGAGGTCCAGGGTGCCGGCTTCGAGGCGAAGGCGTAGACTTTTTGGACATGAGACACACTTTTACTCAAAAATCATTTCCAAACCGTAGTTTGACAAATAAGTTTGATGATAGCATTAAACAGGTGATTAGACAACACAATGGACCACATATAATATCTTATATGGGGTTCATCAATTCTGAAGGCATTTTAGGAATGAGAGGAAAAAGGGAAGGAAACAATATTTAATAGCATATTAGGACAGAAGGAAAGTATATTTTTTAATCCTTCTTACTGTATTATTGGTTGAACCATATTTTCCATCTAGAGAGAGAGAGAGAGAGAGAGGTATAGATCGGCCGCCGGAAAAGTATAGGAAAAGGTTGGTTAAATCTGTCTTTATTAGAACATTATACAAACCTTTTTTTTTGAATATAGCCCAATCCTTCATCCAAAAATTAGGGTTTCTAAATTAGAGTTCTTTGGTTTAATCTACACTCGAAACAATTGTATGAAATTAGATAGTTTCTACCTGAAATTTAATAACATAACAAAGAAAAGTGTCAGTCTAAAGTTATTTGTGTTTTTCCGCTGTGTGTTCTATTCTCTCTCTCTCTCTCCCCCCCAGGATCCTTTTCTGTAAAGCACAGACTCAGGTCATTTTGAGCCTCGGTCTAAAGCGTAGAAAAGTGCAAGCTTCTATGGGCTTGACCCCTTGCAAGGCGCAACGGGTTGGGCTTTAGGCTTTTGTGAGCCTAGGCGCGCTCGAGGCGCACTTTTTTAAACACACATGTGAACTCCATCCTTTTGTTGCTCTGAGAGTCAATAAAGTGTGAACTGTAACCGTTTTAGCTATCGATATAAAAGTTTCATGATAATCCTCCCCTTTGACTTGATGATTGCATAAGATCACAAGATAGGCTTTGAAATGCTTAGCAGACTCATCAGCATTGGTATTTTATTTTATACAGCCACTTACACTCGAGCACCTTTATACCAGAAGCAGGCGGCCGTAGTTACCAAGTGTTATTGGACTTAGGAGGGGAGATTTATTTGACCATTGCCTCACACCATCTAGGATCCTGGATTGCGTGAGAAAAATAGGAGGCTCATCCCCAAAGATAATGACTGCGAAGTAGGCTTAGTGAGAGGCAGAAAACTTATCATATGCAACAAAATGAGACAAAGGATGAGGAGCATATAAAGAAGCGTCATGAAGCGGTAATGGGTCCGGGGTGTTAGATTCAATGGTATGACAACCATAATCACGAAGATGCGTGGGTGTTCGACGATCAACATGCGGACAAGATGGTAGCCCAGCCCAAAAAGGGGTAAAGCAGGCCTGGAAAAAACCTCTCCTTAGCTAGATATGCCCCTAGTTCGGCAATGGGCCCATATTCTTGAGCAGTAGAATCCGGTGAGGGAGGAGACGGAGTGGTAGGTGAGTTAGAATTTGTTGGGCTGGTGACATTGGTTTTGGTGTAAGGAAGTGAATTGGTGGAAGAGTTTGTGGTGGGTAGTGGGAGAGGGTCAGCGAGTGGGCTTATGGAAGTTAGGCCGACAAAAGCGGAAGGCTTGAGTTCACGAACAAGGCTATTGGATGAATTTGTGGGTAAGCCGAGGAGCATGTGCGTGGTTTAGTGAAAGGTGGGTTTGATTGAGCAAAAGGATAACTGTCCTCGTGAAAGATGACATCTTGAGACATAAAAATGCATTGGCTATCAAGATCAAAAACACACCGCCCTTTTTTTCCTTGGGGATACCCTAGAAACATGCATCTAGTAGCATGGGCATTAAATTTATCTCGAATGTGGTCATGAGTGTGGACATAACACAAGCAAACAAAACCTCATTGGGATTTTTTAGTTTATGCAATTTGGCGGGTGTGTAATTAATGAGATATGCAGTTGCAAGCACACACTTTCCCTAAAAACGAATGGGCGAGGATGCTTGAAAAAAAGAGCTCTAGCAATATTAAGGTGATGACGGTTTTTTTTTTTTCAACTCAACTATTTTGTTGAGGTATGGCCACATGAGGTTTCATGAAGCATTCCCCTTTTAAAAAAATAATCTTATAATTGTCCTTTGGTAAAATCTCTCAATTATCACTCCGCACCTTTTTTACCGTGTGCCTCAAGTTGGGTTTTTACTGTGCAACAAAACTACATAATACACTCGCAAGCCTCTAATTTATCTCTAGGCAAATAAACCCAAGTGGTATGACTAAAATCATCCACAATGCATAGAAAGTAATGACAACCAGATAAAGACGGGGTATGATATCGCCCCTACAAGTCACAATGTATCAAATCAAGGTTTACTTGCTCTAGATTCATTTAAAGGAAAGCTATTTGTCTTTTGTTTTTCCCTATGGCATGCATAACAATAGTCGAGAAAGTCTTTAACTCTTTATACAACTTAACATCACAAAGCATAGATAATGAGGCTAAACTATCGTGTGAAGGATGTCCCAACCGTTGATGCTATTTCAGTGGATCTACTTTCTTGATTGCTGGAAAAACCAATCCTCCGTGCATAGTCCTCAAGTAGTACACCTCGTTTCCCGGATTGTCCGCTCCAATTAGCATCTACAAGGTGAGTTCCTGCGTAACACAAAAGTTCGGCCCATAAGAGACGAACACAATTTTCATCTTGTGCTAATTTCTAAGCGCAAACAAGATTACGCTTCAATGTGGGAATGTACAACACAACTTTCAATCAAATATCGGGACCAAGTTTAATAAGACCATCCTGTTTAGCTTTTTGGCCTGTCGTCCAGCATGTTATGAAATAATAATAGGCTATGAAAGATTATTAACATTTGCAAGGGCAGCAAAATTTGAAATCATATGATAAGATGCAGAGTCTAGAACCCATTGCGTAGGAGTAATATGAAAAGACGTGCCGCTAATTTTATCCAGCTTCTCTTGGTTTTGCCTCTCTTTAAAAAGAAGCAAACAGATAATGTACCCTTGATTGTGTGAACCCAGCAAAGCACATTTTACGAGCTGGTCCATGGTTATGCTATCCTCGGCCCCGAATTCCTCCTTGCGTAGCTTGTTGAAACTCAGATCTAGTGACTTGGTGACTAAATTGAAGCTACCACCGCGGTAACCTGCACCTCTGTTACCGGCCATCACTGTCCTGTCGCCTGATTTCTGTCCTCGGGCCTTGTCATTGTTGGCCCAATATCTGGGGTTCATCCTCGATCTTGTGTTTCCCGAATCACCACCGAATTTTGCCGATTGGAGTGCCAATTTCCCCAATTGGTGGGATATCCGATCAGCTCGAAGCACTGGTGTCACTCATGTTCCAGTTTCTGACAGTAAGAGCACTTGGGACGATTCATACCTTGACAATTTTCTGTGTCACTTTGAAGGCTGCCCCCTTCATGATAGGTCTATGTTCAGCAAGTTAAGTGAACTGCCTGTCTTCACGAACCATAGCTGTATACGCTTTGTTTAGATTCTGCAATGGCTCCTGGACAAGATGTTAGATCTCACTGTGTTGAACTTTTGGTTATCAAGCCCCATCAAGAGCTGATGGACCCTTTCCTGTTCAAGCGTTGAAGCCACCACTTTACCTCACTTACTGTCCCAAGTGCATTTTGGCTTGCATTTGGGCAACATCTGGTATGTCCCAAGTTCATCCCACAATGATTTCAATTTTGTAAAGTATTCAGTGAAAGACTTGCTTGTCCGACCAAGGATATCTCCCGTTTCAGTTGATGGATCCGAATTGCCTTTCCCTTTGAGGACCTCTCTGTGTTCAATCCAGATTGCCTTGGCTGTGCTTGCATATGCCACAGAACTGTGTAGATTTTTGTCTATCACATTGTATAGCCAACCCATAACCATTGAATCGCACTTCTCCTAGGCATGAACCTTTGAGGCTGTGCTTGCTGGTATTGCTAAATCTCCATTCACAAATCCGAGTTTTTTTGGGGATTTGAGAGCATTTACGACAAGTCCTGACCAATTCCTGTAATTATCCTCATTGTAACTAAGAACTATTGAGTTAACGGGAACTCCAATTCCTGTAATTGTCCTAATTGTCGTCATTGTAACTGGGAACTAATGCGGTAATTGTCCTCCCATGCATGAATCATGGGCTGATGATGTATCCGGGATGATCCGAACTATTGATGGTATAGGGTGATTGAGGTCATTGTTACTAAGAAAAATTTGATACTCCTTGTTTTCTGTCATTGCTAGGTTCAATGTGATTTAGCAGAATAGGCCTTTGTGATCAAACTCTAATACCATGCAAAGTTGGAGTTTGGGAGAAATCTCTCTGTCACTACTCCCTTGCCATATGATTTTATTATATACAAAATTATTATGTTACAAGGAGCCGAAATCTTCTCAGTTTATAAAGATAGAACTCTAAATATATACAACTTATTTTGGATAATGCAATATTGCACTATCAGAATATTATCCTAATAGTATACCAGGGAGGGCATTGGGGAAACTGTTTGAAGAAGGTGGCTACTTGGAGAAGCTTGTGTGGGTCAAAGAGGCTTTGTTGAGCCTTACTCTTTTGAAGACATTTGGTCAGGTTTCAGATAAATTTAAGGAGCCTTGCTTTTTGTTATGTGTGGAGTTGAGGGACAAGTATATCTTTCTGTAGGGTTTAGAAGAGTTCTTTTGACTGCTGAGAAAAGGTTTCACATAAATTAAAAAGAAAAAAGAATCCAGATCTAAGTCCTTCGTGGATGGGCCTAACATGAGAGGTTCTAGAGTATGTGGTAATTTACTTGACCTTGGTGCAGTAGAACATCATAGGATTGATTTCCTAGTTTTTTCTGGTTATTAGCCATTCATGTTCAAGTAATAAATGCATATAAAAATATCGCTTTGCAGCTTTTTATTTTTTATTTTTTATTTTGGAGTAGTTCAATTGCGATATTTCAATATTGCTTCCTGGTTTTGGCGAGTATCTGATAGTAGTTACGGTGTCTTTTCCCCCTTTTGCTTAACTCATCATTTAAGATATACATGGTTTCGACCATACAATTTTATCACAAATATTCCTTAATCATTATGAATATGCTTTCTTCTCTTCATTATTTTGATGCTTTATTTTATTTTTTTTTTCTTCAATGAAGGATATAATGGACTTATTGCGACAGACCATATGGCTAGTAAGAGCTCAACTGCCAGTTAGACAAAGGACGCTAGAGACAATGCACACAGTTAAAGAAAAATGTTACTAAACTGCTGAAGATACTAAAGAAATGTTTAGCAGGATCTGGCGAGCTAGTTTGGTTATAAGCCTGCATAAAAAAGGTAATTCTGCATGTTTTACAGTTTAATTCAGTCCAGATGTACCCAATTTACTTTTGAAATTCCTTCATAATTGCTAGCAGGTCTTTCTGTTCATTTACCTTCTAGAAAATAGGTACAGACACCCACAGTGTAACGAGTGTCAAATGTAAAGTAGTTCTAAATGGTTTAAGAAGTCACGATTTGTTGCTAGCCTTTTGTGAGAGTGTTGATACTCTGTCATGGGACAGATGCCCCAGCTTGGTTGACATAAAAAAACCAGACTACTTGACTGAGCTACAATGATCGAACTCAATTACATGCGCAGGTGTTACTTGTTAGTCTTACCCATTTTCTGAAAATTTTGTGTTTCTGCAATGGATCTACCCAACACAAGTAACTAAACTAGATAAAGCATCCAAGCGACATAAGTAAAGACATCTTTTATTTTGGTCTAACTGTTGAAAAATTGTTAGAAGCACCCCCACCTCCAACCCAAACCCAAAAAAAAAAAACATTTAGTTACAACTGCAAAGCTCTACTCAGTAATATGTAGAGGAGCAATAGTTTGCTGGATCTTTGAAGTTTTTTTTAGAGGTCTTAGCGCACCAATATTCTTGAAGCTTTTTTTAGAGGTCTTAGCCCACTAATATTCTTGCAGCACTGATATTCTTGGAGCCCCAGATTTTGTAGATGAGCGCCGCAGTTTGTAGGTGAAGAACTGGACATTTTGGAAGCTGTGGACTCTTGAAGTTGGTAAAGGAGTTCTAACGTTGTAGATAAGTTATGATACTTTTGGTAAACTCTGAATTGAGGAAATCTGTGCCAAAAACTTTATGGTAGATCTCTCCTCAGAGATTGTATAATGAAATTCTGAAGGGTAAAACGTAGCCTGTCCTAGAGCTCGAAAAAGCTGACCTGATACAATTACCGATCCGAAACTGACACGAAGTTAAGTGGGTTTGGATATAAAGTTTCAACCTATTTAATTAAATAAGTTGACACGTTCAACCCATTAATTAAATGGGTTAGGTTAAGGTCGAGATTTTCGACACGAAAAAGTACCTATTTAACCTGTTTAATTAAATGGGTTAAATAATTCAACTGATTTTCCCATTTGACATTTATCCTTTTAAATATATAATTAAGAATATAAAAATTTAAAAATTATGATGAATCTGGGGAGTTTTAAAGAGTAATTGTTTAATGTGATATGTAAATTTAATTTTTAACATTATGTAATTATGTATTAGTTGAAAATGTTAAATGCCTAAATAGGTAATTAGGCCACTGAACTTGACTTGTTTATCTTAAACGGATTAAATGGGTCAACCCGTTTAAAAATTAAATGGGTACAGGTCAAGGTTGAAAAACCCGTTTAATGAAACGGGTTCGGTTCAGATTGAGAAATTCTCAACCCATTTAAGTTCGATACGAATACAAATCCGATCCGATCTGATCTATTAACCAGCTCTAGGCTGTCCCACATTGATTTAAAAAAAAAAAGAAGGGTTTGAGCATGCTTATAAGCTAGTAAGGGCCTGTTATTTTCGTTGGTAAATTGGGGTGGGTAAAAGGGGGAAGTAGGTTGAGGTAGGTTGAAATAGGTTGAGGTGAGTTGAAGTGGGTTGATTTTTTTTTTTTGGGGTGATAAATTGAACTTGGTTAAAAATAGTGAAAGTGGGTGGAAGTTGATTGAAGTAAGTTGAAGTTGGTTGAAGTTGGTTGAAGTTGATATTTTAGAATTGACCCACGAAAAGAACAGGGTCTAAGTTACTCCATTGATTGCCAATTAATTTTAGATTAGAACCTCCTTTGATTTATATGAATGGATCGGTTGACTAAGGCCTAATTGATATAAAAAATTACCAGAAAAGAATAGGGTCATTATGAGTGCCTCAAAACCAATTATGCAGTCTCATATGAACACCGTAGTTCTTTTGAGTGACCACCTTTCACCTATAAAATTCCTCTGGTGGGGTCGTCTTCTGTACATGTCAATGTGATGCTCCCTTGGTAAATATTCTGGTTTTTATTTTATTTTATTTTTTTAAAGGAAGAGGAATATTAAAAAAAAAAAAAAAGGCTTTGGAAGTCCTTTCATTGTGGGGGTTGCTTCTTGTGGGCGATGCTCTGTTGGGTTAATTTCTGTTTTAGAGATGCTTCCTCGGTAGCCATTCTGGTTTGTGATTTATGCAACAAAAAACTATCGGAGCCCTCATATTGTGGATTGCTTCTTGGATTATCAGTTTCAACTTCGAATGTTAACCAGATCGGCATGGCCCATTGCGCCTAAGCATCATGTTCCAATTCACACTTTTCACCAAGGATTCAAAATGCGGTTTCAATTGTGATTTCGTTTTCGGTCACGATGCAGGAAAATCGCTTTAATATGGTAATTGCATTCTATATCGCGGCCTGAAAATACGGCTCACCCAACTCCAAAATTCTTTTCAATGCGGCCGTTTTATCGCGATTCGGCCGCATTTTGAATCAATGGTTTTCACCAACAGCTTTTTAAGTCCCTATCTTCTGTTTAAGTTTAGACTTTGGTAAGTTTTTCCCTTTTTAACATACAGAATTGCCGATAGATATAGTTTGCTTACATATGCCCTTCATTATCCCCTTTTCCTTTCCCATTTGGCTAAAAAAGAAGAGTTTTAAAATCTTATTGAATCACAAGGAATTTGATGCAGCTAAAAGCCATAGATCATGGAGGGAAAAGTCTGAAGGGGGATTAACTTACGCAATCAAAAAATCAGTTAAACTCAAAACTATATAACATCATGAAATCCTTCTAGCTCTTCCTCTTCTGCTTTGACATTTGTGGAACTAGGATCAGAGACGAATGGGATGCAGCTAATGGTTTCAGTAATGTGAACTCAGTAATGCCCTGGGATATGAACTATTTAGGTTTATTTGCTACAGAAAAGCAGTGTGCTGAAACTTCTTTTCTCCTTTTGAAGTGTGCTGAAAATTTCTCGAAGCCGTACAAATAGAATCATCATACGCTTACCAATTAATTTTTTTTCCCTTTTTTTCATTTTATTTCCCCTGACAAGGCAATGAGCATTGGACCCATTGGTCTTGATGTAAGATGATGCGTTATTGTATATGCTATTCTGAACTTCTACATCTGGGTGGCTCCGATAGAAATGATGTTATTTACCTTCTAAGAGTTTTGGAGTGTGATTAATGTTAAATCCATTATTCCAGTCAAGTAAATGGCTATGGTACGAATATTTTTTTTTGGTGCAGAAGAGGGGTCACGCCCCAAGAGAAGTGATATGGTACGAGTATGAATAGTACTTGGACTTGTTGGTATACCTTAAAGTACTTGTGTCTGACGTAACACTTGGGAATATGTTACTACACTTGGAAACTTCAAATTGGGTGCAAAATTCATACAATTCTCTATTACCTAGTGCAGAATCTTACTCCGCAAGGAATGCCCTTTAGCAGTTCTATGCTTTATATATCCGTAGTTGGAGCATGACTGATCATTTGTAAATTAGGTGCAAAATTCATACAATTCTCTATTTTTGTTATAGTAATTACAAAAATATGTATGTATTTTTTTATTATACTACCAATATGCAAAATTTGTGAATATATTATGAACATAACATTTATATAAACATAAAAACATAATTTAACGACGTAAATTATATTTGAGTTTCGACATGAACAATCTATGTTATCATAGATGAAGTAAGTGAACGTGATTTTAAAATTATAATACAAAGTTTTCGTTCATGTTTAAGTCTGAATTATAGATAAAAACTCTCAAATTGTATGTGACGAAAGTATTATAGCTTTTTCATCCTTAAGATTATCCACGACAATTTTGTTGCTGTAATTATATAGTTGAACATTTGGTGGTCGTTCCAAATTTGGTTCCCTTGCTGAGATTTATATGCACGCGCTTGTTATGCAGAATAATAAAATTGTGGAGAATACAACAAAAAATTATTATATCAAGCTACTACTCCTGTCTCATTTGAAGCATTCTGTCGGTCAATTTAATTTTTCATCTTTTGTTTTTTTTTGGAAGAGGTTGTCTAATATGATAGTACAATTTTCCTATTTCAAACATTATTTCTGAATGTTTTAAGGGTTTATTTATAAAATTCCTTGGTAATAATATATTTATCAGACATTTATATTTGAAATTATTTACTTAAAATAGGATTTCATTTTAAGAGTTGTATTCAATTTTGTGAGAAATTTTTTTTATAGTTTGCTTATTGAAAGATCAAACTAATGTAAATCTAAGAAATCACCACAAGTGTAGGAAATTTTGATTGAAAAAATTTGTGGGCTTGAATCTATTTTATTGTTGTTTAATTTACTTGGTTAAAGGTTTATTTTCAATAACCATATTATTTTAATATTATTGTTTCTCATTCAAAAAGTTCATCGTAAAAGAAACAAATTTTGTTTCAATAATGTTAAGAAATAATTTGTTTATTGATGGTATCAAATTTTTTTTCGTAAATATGACTAATATATTACACGTTATTTCACAAATCATACTTTAAACACCAATAATATGCATACATATCTACAAATTATACTATACAACTCTTCGACAATTCAACAACTCTTTATAGCTCATTACATCTACGTACAGCTCATTACATCTTCTTACAGCTCATAAAATCTTCTTACAGCTTCTTACATTTTCTTACAATTTACAGTTATATCTTATCGTAAAAAAGAATAGACCCTACGTGTATGATGTGAAAGCACCTTTCTTTTAGTAACAATAAGAATGATGCATTCAAACACTCTCTGGTTTTGGAGAGGCCGAGAAGGGATGTTCATAATCAGGTTTTTAAATAACACAACTTTCAGATCTTTCTTTGGGTTCAAAATCTTGGCGTAATGTGTC
>NCQT01128487.1:6837-17421 GCA_002740465.1 Stenocereus thurberi
TAAGAGTTTAAAACAAAGTGCTGCAAGTGTACAGCGTTCACTGTAGTACTTAAGGGTCGTTTCCATAGGGACGAGGATAAGATTTAGGTCATTAAGGGGTGGATTAACTAATTACCCTAATGTGATCTATACTAAACCAAATTAAACCATTCAAGGAAAACATAATGTGTTCAACTGAGCATTCAACTAAGCATAGAATTAGATCGACTAAACTCAAGCTTTATCATGAACTAACCATTCATCCTAACTCTACTAAGCATTTGACCACACACTCAACTAAACTTAAGCGTGCATCCTAAAGAGATTATGCATTCAATAGTATTCACCTAGAATTAAAACCTAGAATCTGTTTAACAACTAAAATGAAATAGTCTGAAACCTAGAATCAACACCACTTACCATTCTATGCTACCAAAATCAAGTTATCAAGCTTAATAATCTGAAACTACCAATTTTGAGACAACCTGAAACTACCAATTTCGAGACAACCATCTGAAACCACCAAAATCCATCAAATTACCAAAACAGTCAGGAGTGGGTTGCTCATTAAGCAGAGACTGAACAGGGAGAAAAGGCAGAAAAATACCATCATTCATTAACCATTATTAATCTCCAAGTTACAGGGAATGAAAACTGAAAGCAAGAGCAGAATCTCAGCTATTCATAACCAAAATTGCATCAACAAAAACAGCTTCCATCCACTAACAAATATCAAATCAACAATCATGCCTGAACAACCCTAGTTGAAGGTCCCAAACAGAACAGGTTCCAGAAAAATTAATCATACGATTTCCAAACATAATATAATCAACTCAATCAGATTAAACAAACCAGATCAACCTATCGTTTCATAGGGCTCAGAAGCGATTAAAAGAGAAGCAAGGATCAAGAAGCAAACCGAATGATAAAGCTCATCTGAACTCAGCACAAGGGAGGAATTCGACCACAACCAACGCCACCTAAACCTAATTGATGTATGAGCTTCAAAATCCATCAACAATGACGGATTCACCATAGACGATTCACGAACAAAAATAGGGGAGCGGGATTCGTGTGAAATTTGACAAACTAACATCTAATTTTTGTAAAATCAAACCAAAATCGTGAATTACTATTGGAAAACTCGAAATTATAGCATCATTATAAGAAATTTGAACCCAAAACCCATTCTAACATCAAACCATAAAACCCTAAAATTTGAATAACTGGAACGAAAATAAAATTAAAACTAAAACTAAACCTAAAGCTAAAGCTAAAATTAAACCTAACCTAACCCTAAAATTACCTCCCTATTCTCCTTCGTTGACGTCGCTGCATCCTTCGTTATATACCAAGCCCTTTTCGATCTTGACCCTAGAATTCATCCGAGGTGGATGGTGGCTATGTAGATGATGATGTTGCTGCGCTGGCTGTAGCAACGTGAATCGCGGTGCTTGATGATGCTTGTCGTGCTCAAAGGAGAGAGAGAAAGAGAGAAGGAAATGATGAAGAGGCGAACTGATGAGGATGAAGCAGAGAAGGGGTTGGGGCTCTGGTTCTAGGTGTCGGGATGAGAAGAGAGAGAAGATTAATGAGAGTTAAGGGGAAGGGTAAATAGGGGTCACGCACAGCTCACATGAAGGCTGGGGAGGAGTCACGTGCTTCGCACGCGAAGGCTGGGTATATTTATATATATTTTTCTTTTTTTCCCATTGGGATGAAAGGAAACAGGCCTAGGGAATTAGGTCATCTCTAGGCCAATCCTTCATTTTTCGATATTCTTCATCATTTTTTGCATTTTGGCCGTAATTATTCTCATTTTATTCAAATCCTACAAACAAAATAAAATCCAATAAAAACTTTAAAAATCCAATTATAATAAGCATAAAACAGGTATAAAAGTACCGTGAAAATAGCACATTTTTAGCACGATCAAATACCCCCACACCAAGATTTTACTCGTCCTCGAGTAAAATAACTAAACTAACTAGTGAAAAATGAAAAATAAGATAAGCAAATCCTAACTCACTGTCCTAGAAATCATGGTTGCATTTAACATATGCAACGAGCCCTTTAAACTCCTCGGTCTCCCAAGTGGATGAGTAAGGCCTCATGAGGGTTTTCAAGTGAAATACCCATAAAAATTATTCTAAAAATTAAGAAGAGTCTTTTTGGGTTTTTCTTCAAAACTAATATATATAGAATTTGGAAAAGATATGTACACTTTTTAATCAGCTAAATCATTCATGTGAACAAATTATTGACCTGCATTGCACATAATGTACTTGAAAGCCCTCTACCTCATAAATAACATCAGAGCACTAATTTTTCACCTCATTGAACATTAAGATTTTGAATCCCACATATGCACAGTTGATCATTATAGGTTGTCTAATCCAGACCTTGTCTACTCCTTCATCATTATCTTTAGGTCTTAGATTTCCATGAATGATTCTCCCACTAGCTTATGACACGATTACTCTGGAAAAAAAATAAAGAGAAAGAAGTGTATTATGAATAAAGAAGGTAAAGAAAAAGAGATGGAATAAAATTTGGAACGACAAGTATCCCTTTGAGGTATGCGCTACTAGGCGTTACCCTTTGAGGTACGTGCTACTGGGTGGTACCCTTTAAGGCAATATTGCTACTGGAAAAGCTTGCTTCCAAAGTCATTATGTCAATAATGTGATTGTGTTGGCGAAGTGGGATTGAGTCTAATTCTGGTAAATCTAAGCCTTGGAATGATGATACACTTGCACACGAGTACCGGGATGGATTCAAAACCTTAATGAACAACTGGAGTTAGAATTAGGGCTTAGAATATCACATTGAGGTTGGAGACTGATCATGTACATTCCGCTTATATACAAGCTAATAACCGAAGCACAGGGGATTCAAGTTAATCAGAAAAAGTACACACGTCCCGAAAAACAAAACCAAAATCAAAATCTTTTTGGATTTTTCAAAAATTTTCACAAATGGGCACCTCACCCCTACACCAAAACTTCACAATGTCCTCATTATGGGAACTAAGGTGCGAAAAAACAAGCACATAAGCTACACAACCGCAAAACTACAAATATATACAACTAGAACACCACCAAAAATCAAAAACAAAACAAAAAACCAAAAAATACCAAACACACACATATTTACAAAAGTCAAGAAAAACAAAATCACAAAAGTAAGCCAAAATCAAAACTAAAACCAAAGCAAACACACATATTCACAAAAAACAAAACAAAACCCTCTAAAACTATCCAAATCACTACATAACCAAAACCAAAATATAAGCTAAACTAAACCAAAATAAGACCCAAACATACTTATTTACAAAAACCAAGGACCAAAATCACAAAAGAAAGCAAATGCAAAACAAAAATCAAAACCAAAAACAAAATTAAAACTAAACCAACTAAACAAAACTAGACCAAAACACACATAATCGCCAAAATAGAAACAAAACACGACTAAAGATCTACTAAATCCCAAACTAAACCAAAAGAAACTTAAAACAAAACAAAATACAAAAGAAAGAAAAGCTAAGTACAAAACTAAAACAAAAACACTAAAATACCAAAAAGGAAACAAAAAGAAACTATGAAACAAAAATTAAACCAAAGAAAAACCAAAACTTGCTAAATTAAAACAAAACACGAAATCAAGGAAAGAAAACACAAAATTAAAGAAACCAAACAAAGGAACTAAAGCACACATAAGAACAATCCTAGATATTCACAACTACTCATAATCCTAGATATCAACAACTAACAAATATTTACAAAATCATAATACAACCAAGGGTGATCATAGCCCACACGGCTTAACATATCCCAAATTGCTCCTCGAAATCTATCACCCGTATATTCACAGTCCTAAATATTCACAACTAAGTACGAAAAGAAAGAAAAGAAATGAAAAAGAGAAGAAGGGAGGGTGGAACGATCATACCAAGTTGGATATAGGTTATACCCAAACTATGAGGCTTAGGAAGCATCAGCCGCTCTATCATAGCTTACAAGCAGCTACTCATATCAAAACCAACCAACACTCATAGTAGTTTATCAAACATACGGGCACAATCCTTGCAGAAATGTGAATAGTAAGAAAAAGGAATTGTACCCAAATAAGATGCATAAATTCAATGCAACTCAATGCTCTTTTGAGCTTATCAAAGCTCATAGCCCAATTAGAAGAGAGATGTGTATATGTAAAATCAGATGCACAAGTTAATGGTTTAATGAAGATATGACTATATGAATGCATAAACCATCTAAAGTGATTTGAATGATCTAAATTAAATCTCACATCTCTAAAAGGGGAGAGGAGAGGACCAAAACTAGGCCAATCAAAGAAAATATGAAAATCAGAACTCAAATGACGGCCTAAACTCAACTCCTGTATTTCAAAGTGATCCTTGAGTCTATCTATGCTATTATCGTCAAGAGTCTGACCTAAACAAGGAGTATCAAGCACGAAAGTCTCAGGCTCTACAAAAGTAGACTCGGGAGGGTCCAAAGAAGAAAGAAGAGGGGGAAAGGGAGAACTGCAATATTCAAGAAGGAGGTCAGCTTGGATAGGATCAACAAAAAATGATTCATATTCAGCACAGAAATCTGCATTCAAACTCATATCGACATCAAACCCACAAAAAGATTCACATTCTATATCCAGAATATCATCATCTAATTTAAATAGAAGGTCATGAATGATAGAATTAAAAGAGAATGCTTCATATTCAACATGAAACCCAAAGCAAGACCTTGTAACATCAAACCTGTATGAAAAATATTCATATTCTGCATAACGAATATCATCATCAAAGTCCAAAATAGTGGGTTCAATTACCTCATCATGTAACTCCTATGAAGTAACTTTCGAATCATTTAAATCATGAGGCTCAACTTCAAGTGTGATGCTGATATCTAGCTCACTAACAAGATCAAATTGTTCACCCACCTCAAATTCACAAAAGTCATTCAAAGTAGTGGGTAGGTCGACATAAACTAACATATCTTCAGTGACATCATTGGGTGAGCTAGTGAGGGATGCAAGGTCTATTGATAGAGACGTAGGGAGGTCACTCTCTCGTTTTAGATTACGTAGACACATGTGTTCATTCAGATCAGGCCTAGCAGAATAAGAGGGTTTAAAATTATCATAAAGACTAATGTCCAGTTTAGGAGATCCTAAACTAGAATTAATCTCACTATAAATCTCCCTATTTTGATTAAAACATTGAGAACAAGCAGCAATTCTCACTTTCATAGTCTCTATCATTTAATCCATCATATCATTAATTTTCTTTTCAAAACTTGCACATGTAGCATCAACATAATCACGATGAAGACAAGTATGAGCATCATGATCAGGAAATTCACAATAATCGCATAAAACAGGAGACACAAAATAGTCATATGAGTCATATGAATTCGCAAGGTGGCCTGAAGGATAAGAATCAGCCTGAAAATCATACTCTTCATGAGTTAGGTATCTAAAAACCTCGTTAGCTTGTTCAAACGCATAGGTTTTCCAAGCTTATTTTTCAAAAAAATCCCAAACCTCATCTTGAGTTTTAGATAATAATTCTATTAAACCCCTAGGACAAAGTGATTCAATATAACTCATTGAATCAACATTTAGACTCACAGCAATGACCTCACATATTTTCTATTTTTCAAAATTATGATTTAGATGAGTACGATAATCATTAAACCTTGAAAGATAACTCCAAAAAAATTCATGCTCATATTGCGGGAAATGAAAAACTGGCATTTCGAGTTTTTAATGTTTTTAGAATTTACCAATTTTTAGGGGTTTTCAATTTTCAAATTTTTTTGGGTTTTTGGATTTTCAAATTTTTTGTGGTTTTCAAATTTTTCCCTTTTTTTTCAATTTTAAGCTTTTCCTTTTTTTGTGATTTTGAAGTTTTTTAAATTTTATTGGATTTTTGAATTTTTTCACGAAATGACTAAACTAAGTAAAATGATACCAGAATAGAGAAAGTAAGAATCGATACCAAGATAAAGTTACGAAATGACTAAGTAAGAAATGACTAAGTAAGTATCAACTAAACAAATCAAATCAACTAAACAAAATGACTAATTTACAACTAATAATGAAATATGACCTAATCTCATGCCGTCGTCCCCGGCAACGGCGTCAACAACTTGTTGGGAAAATTGAGAGTTTAAAACAAAGTGCCACAAGTGTACAACATTCGCTATAGTACTTGAGGGTCGTCTCTACAGGGGCGAGGATGAGATTTAGGTCATTAAGGGGTGGATTAACTAATTACCCTAATGTGATCGATACTAAACCAAATTAAACTGTTCAAGGAAAACATAATGTATTCAACTGAGCATTCAACTACGCACATAATTAGATCGACTAAACACAAGCTTTATTATGAACTAATCATTCATCCTAACTCCACTAAGCATTTGACTACCCGCTCAACTAAACTTCAGCATGCATCCTAAAGAGATTATGCATTCAATAGCATTCACCTAGAATTAAAACCTAGAATCTGTTTAACAACTAAACTGAAATAGTTTGAAACCTAGAATCAACACCATTTACCATTTTATGCTACCAAAATTAAGCTATCAAGCTCAATAATTTGAAAATACCAATTTTGAGACAACCATCTGAAACAACCAAAATCCATCAAATTACCAAAACAGTTAGGACTGGGTTGCTCATTAAGCAGAGACTGAACAGGGAGGAAAGGCAGAAAAACACCATCATTTATCAACCATTATTAATCTCCAAGTTACAGGAAACAAAAACTGGACTCAAGAGCAGAATCTTAGCTATTCATAAAAGCAGCTCCCAACAACCAGCAAATATCAATTCAACAATCATGCCTGAACAACCCTAGTTGAAGGTCCCAAACAGAATAGGCTCCAGAATCAGCTATTCTAATTAATCATACGATTTTCAAACATAATATAATCAACTCAATCAGATCAAACAAACCAGATCAACCTATCGTTTCATGGGGCTCAGAAGCGATTAAAAGAGAAGCAAGGATCAAGAAGCAAACCCAATGACAGAGCTCATCTGAATCGGCATAGGGGAGGAATTCAACCACAACCAATGCCACCTAAACCTAATTGGCGTATGAGCTTCAAAATCCATCAACAATGGCGGATTCACCATAGACGGTTCATGAACAAAAATAGGGAGAGAGATTCAAGTGAAATTTGACAAACTAACATCCAATTTTTGCAAAATCAAACCAAAATCGTGAATTAATACTGGAAAACTCGAAATTATAGCATCATTGGAAGAAATTCGAACATGGTTCTTCTTCTGTCCTCTCCTATGTGACTTTGCTTTAATTCTTCTCTTCATATATCAAATTTCAATGTCAATTTGCATCAAATTCAATTTTATAACAAATTGCTCTCTGGTATAGTTTTTGTTGTTTTAGTTGAATTTTGTTGTTCATTTGTAGGTTTGTGTTATGTTTATTTTTTGTTAATTTTGAAAAGATATTTTTTTGTGGTAGATAGAGTTTGAAATGAAGAAGATGAATTATAGTAAAAAAAGAAGGATATTAAAGTCTTAAGCTTTTGTTCGTTTTTGTGAGCTTTAATTGGTAAGTTCTTATTGAACATTGTTGCTATGGCATTCAAAGTTAAACTATTGAACATCAAGGTATGATGTTAAGGTTCCAAGTTCTCAGAATCAAACGTTGATGGTTTGGGTCATTTGGCTGTTGAGCATAGTCACTGATGATATTAATCATTTAGACTATTAAGGTAAGGGTGTTGAGCATTAGAGTTGGGTTGTTGAGCATTGAAGGTCATGATGTTGTGCTTTCAATGTTAGCATGCTTAGCATTTAGTTTAATGGTTTTTACCATTTTGGGTTAATTTGTTTAGTATTCAAGAATACCGTGTTGAGCATTTAGGCTGATCTTGTAGAGCATCCATACGAGTGGTGTTGAGTATTTAGCAAGCTTAATTTTATATCATTTTTCAGATTATTTAGTAAGATTAGTTTTCATTTCTAAATCAAATATTAGTTACAAGACTATTATTCTTATTCTTGAATCTCGATCCACATATACGATAGTTTTTCACAAAATAGCATGTTTATATGTAGATAGTTTTATCTTCAGGTTGGTACTTAAATCCTTAATTAGTTAAAACTTGATGTTATTTTCCTCAAATCCTTGTCAACTTGATTTGATGCTTGCAGTTTTAGTACTTATGCAAGTTTAGGTTTTGATAGGTATTTTATCCTTTTCTTCATATGTTGCATCCTCCTATCTGCTAATTTATGACATAGCATCTCCCAACTCTATAGATCTAGGACATTGACATAAGCATTATAGTCTTACTCATTTTGCATCTTAAGTCATGACAATTTATTATGAATAGTTTTTGATGCCTCCGAATATTTAGTTTGAATGGAGAACCATAAATTTTATAATATATTTATTTAAAATTCAAATTTCATCCAACATTTTTAGATTAGGTGATCATAGATATCATAATAAGAGAGAATAATATTCCAGAAAAAAGTGAAAAAATTTTTACAAATAATCAGAATGAGCTTATTAGAAGAAACATTGTTATTTAAGTGATGCTAACATAGAAGTTGTTCAAAACATAAGATGAAAGTTAAAGATTTTACGGAATGAGGGAAAAACTACTACTGCGGAGAAACACATGCCTTGGCAAGGGCAAAAAATGTTTGACCAAAGTAATGATGTGCAATTAATTAATTTAATTGCTAAAATGTGTATAAGTGATCACAAGAAACCTAAATTTAACTATTATTGACATCATTGTTGTGTGCACGTTTCTATTTTTTTAAAGAAGATTTTTAAATTTTGAACATGTAGATTTCCTTTGTATGACCTTATACATAATTAATAGTAATGCTTATTTTGCTTTCATAATTGCAGTGAGATCAACAAAGCCATAAAACCTTTGTGTTATTGAATATGCTACTCTGTTTAAAACAACATGGAAACATTTACATCTACAAAATAATTCCGTTAAAATATTAAATTTTAAAATCTGTTCGCTAATAGTGATTTTAATTTTTGTATTATTTTATCGATGTAAATGGAATGACTAGGGGGGTTTCTTATATCCTTACTTTGTTTATTAGATTATTTATCATATTTTATCACATTGTCATGTATATCTATGTAATACATAATAACAATCATTTTAAAACCATCGTTCAAGCCACAAGAGTGGTTTTCAGAACTTAAATCAACTTTATCTTTGTAAATGAGGGTCGCTTGAAAATAATATAATTTTTCAATGAAAAAGCCCCAGTAACCACCTCATCCTCTCAGCTCCGCGGACCCCCCTTTGTGTAGTTGTGTCTGTGTGTGTAATCCCCTTACCTCTCCCAATTTGACCATAACTACTTAGTGTCCAAATTCAAACAAAGCAAGATTCCTGAATCCCTCATTTTTTAATGGGAAATCCGCAGATGGCCTTTTCCCTCCACCCTCATGTGAGTTCTTATCATCTTGCGCTTCTTTGTCTTCTCCTCCTACTGTGATTTTCTGGCTTGATTCTCCACGGTTGAAATTCTTATCCACCAAATGATGGATAGTTGTGACTTTAAATAGGTAAGTATCCATGGTGTCCCATTCAATTGTATTTGAACACTATTGTTTCATGATATTTCGAGTTATCTAGATCAAGAATCATTTTGCCCTATAATTTCATTTGTTTGCTGCTTAATTTTACTTTATTGTTGAATTTTGCTTCCTCAATATGATAAGGCAATTCCATAATCGTATAATTTATAGTAGCACGCGAGAGCACAAAGCTTTGAAATTGTGTTTCTTCTAGAATCAACTGCACAGCTAACAGTGTATGTTTTCTCTTATTCTCACTTTTATGTTGATTTTCTTATTCTATTTTGTTTTTGTATCTGTAGGAGTGGATTATGAGAAAGAATCGGAAAATAGACACCAATTTGGTAAGTAATCCACTTATTCATTTTGCCATTGTTTTGAAATCTTTTAATTCAAATTCTTCCTCTTTATGTCCAACTTGTAAAAGGCAATTGCAATGGGGGCTTCAAATTGATCAAGAAAGCACTAATGAGCACCAGCCTTAAAAATGATGATTACGATGGATGACCAAGATCAAACTTAAGTTAGGCAAAGGTAGAACAATATACTAAGACCAATGTACTCCACAACCTAATCTAGATAGAGTTAAAAATTGAAACAAAAGTTTCGGATGTTAGAGGGAGATACGGGATTTCAAATGGGGATGTTGTTGATATTTTTCCTATTTTTGAACCTTTTTTTTTTGGTTTTTCATGGTTGCCTTTCTTCATAGTTTGATCGAAGTATACTCATGTGTTCTCTTCTTACTATGCCAACACTATATGGCCAATACTTTCATTAATCTTACAAATTTTTAAGTTTATATGTCAAACTATAACTAGTTACTTCAAATGCGTATCCACATAAGTTAGGTGATTTGAATTTTCATATTTTGGATGATCACATAGTGATGCAACATTTGGCACTGTCACATGACTTAAAATGGATATACCTGATGTATATGTGGGTGGTAAGTGAACCAAATCAAACTCAAACAAATCTAAACA
>NCQT01128490.1:10115-20774 GCA_002740465.1 Stenocereus thurberi
CGATTATCTTTTGGCTGTTCAGTATAAATCTGAATTGGTGTGGAAAACTGAAGGCCTTGATTTGTTGTGGATTGCTCTAGCTTTTGTACTGCAGTTTAATTCACCTAATTCAACTACACCCTTTATACTGTGATTTGTAGCTCAGATCGGATATTTCAATTCTAACAAAGATGATGAAGAAGAAGAAGTCACCCGACAATNNNGAGTACTTGCCCATGGAATTGCTCGCTGAGATGCTGGCTGGGCACCAGTCAAGAGTATGATGCGGTTCGGGTGTGTTTATAAGTCTTGGTACTCCCTAATTTCGTCCTCTAATTTTGCTTCCTTGCATTTTGCTTGTTTCCATAATTACCATGATGATGAAAACACTCCTGTTTTGACATACACTCACCGTGGAAGGACTTATCGATGCATGCTATGCTCTGGTCATACGTTCAAAAAGGTTACGAGTAGATTTTGTAGGAACCTACATGACAATAACTTGAAGTGCCCCTTTGGTCTTTATCTGCATAAGAGTTCCATCAAATGGGTTACTCATATTGTTCATATGCTGTGTACCGTATGAAACGGAAATAATGTTGTAGTATCCGGTGCTTGGAAAAGCCCACAAACTTCCCACTCTTTAGGTCAGTGAACCTTCTTTAGACCTTGGCTTTTGCCTTTCCAATGATGATTATGAGGTGGTTGCAATTTCAAAATATCGTGATCCCTCAGTACATGTTTATGCCCATAGTACTGGTAGTTGGAAGGAAATTGTTAATTGCACGATGAACACTGTGCATGATGTGTATAAGCATGGTGTCCTAATTGAAGGAACCATATTTTGGGTTACTAATGATTACGAAAAAGCAGGTGCACACATGGTGTCATTTGACGTGAATGATGAAGTGTTGGATTACATAACATTGTCTTCCTTGGATTTAGTTGTTTTTAGTACACATCCTGCTGCATATCGTCAGTGGGTTGGGCTATTGGATGTTTATTATTCTTAATGCAGCTTACGGGTGACGTAGAAAGATCATGTTCCAGGGACAGAGACATGGAGCAAACTTTATACAATAGATTTGTTACCACGTAGTGGGCTAGGTATGATATTTTTCAATAAAAATGGTCAGTTTATATTCACCTCAAGAACCAGTGGCATAGAATTGTGACTCAACAGATGGCGCATCTCATGAAAAACTTTTCATATTGTTATCCAATGTCTCGTCAAGTTGCATTCTATTGTACTCTTTATAAGGAGAGTTTGGTGTTGCTTTGGATGCCTGGAAGAGCTAGATTGCCATGAAAAATATTGAATGTCATATGAAGATGTTGCTTTATAGGGGTTGAGGAGTTAACTTGCAGTAAAGGAATTGCAGCTTAATATCATGTTGTTTGCATTTTCTATCAGAGTATTGAAGCTATTGATGAGGTGTTGCTAACTTGCCCAGTAGCCGAGAACGTTTCTTGCAATCGTACTTGAATTGGGGAAGTCAGTTAGAGCACTTCCAGCGGAAGGCTCGTGGGCCAAACTGAAGGAGAGAGAAAGTTTGTGAGATGGAAAGAACTCTGCACTAAATGCCCCACAACCTAATGGGGAAAGCTCTGCACTAGAATAGGTCTATGGATATTATTTTATTTGGTGATCCAAAATGGTGAGTCATTCACTGAAGAAAGGGCTCACAACCTGATGTGGAAGAGATAGGTCCCACTAGTGAGCCAAAAAAAGGGCTCACCACTGAGAATGCTTTTAGTAATATAAGGAAAAATCAAAGATCACGACAGACATTGAAGATATTTCTCTAACTTCTTCTCTATGGAATAATAATAGTTCAAATGTTTTTAATCTGGACATCGTGTTCGGCCTGCTAATTAGTCAACTAGTTTGGATATCGTGTTGTGCATCAAATTTCATTCCGCAATAGCGAATTAAGCACGCTCTCCCCTAAGCATAATCTCAGCATGGATATATTGAGGACGATCCTCCAGCCAAAATTGAGTTTGAGTTGAGCATCACATCATCTCCTTGTGTTAGGTTTGCATTCCAAATCTAATCCGTACCTAACTTATTTATATCGAAGATGAACTCATCTTGGTAGTTAGATGATTATTTTATTAGTCCAAAAATCCAAAAGGTGCTTGTTGGTTTATAGCACCTCTGTTACTATACTTTGCAATTGCTTTGTCATAAGTGGCTACCATTTAATTAGCCCAAATGTTAGACACTTAGGCCTCTCTTTGATCATCATATCCACAAATTAAACTTTTGCAATTGAAACTTTGAGCTACACGGAAGGTCCGTGGGCTGAACCGTGGACCGTGGCCTACTTCGTCATTTGGGATGCCACGTTTATGAAGACCATTTTTTGGTTGTTTGCTTGGGCATTTGAATGAGGGTATGTATGTGGATGTTTTGAGTGCATAAACTCAATACATTTATGTATCATAATCATCTTTTATTCATGAGCCTTTATTTGGTGAATTATGGCTCAACGCTGGGTGCTCTTTCCAATTTAATGCAAGAGTTACATTCTGATTTTTTTCTGTAAATTGGGCATCTCTAGTGTGGGCATTTTGTTTTAGCATTTAGAAGTGCCACCCGACACATTCCTTTTCTGACCATTTTATTATAAGGTGTTTGTGAGCAGTCTTTGCCTCTTCTATTCCACTATTTTTGCTTAGATTGATGAATGTATTATGAGAGATTGTAATATCCTTTGGGTCTCTTTAGGCTCATCATTATTGAGATCGTTGTTTTACTCACTTCTAATGTAATGGATTTTGGGCCGTCATTGGCACCCCTATTTTCTCCCAATTTGGGTTTCCACATTAAAATCTTGTGTGCCCACCATTATCATTTTATCCTTCTCGCTTATTTTCTTGAACATTCGCATCTATTCACACTTACGCATATTAGTATACTCAATTTATTATAAAAATTTTTCCTGACTAGTGGTATTAGAATTGAGTCTTCATCTTATTTGGATTTCGAGTGTTTGATTGAAGAATATCTACCGTTTGATATTGAGAAGTTTGATTGCATGATCAATTTGTTGGAATGGGTTCAAGTAGGAGTTTATTAGGTTTTTATCCCAATTCCAATCCAACCCAACTCATTTATGCCAGGATCAACTCATTTTGGTAGCTTGATGATTATTTCAGCCTAGAAAGTGCTTATAGGTTTATAGTATATCCTCGTGACTTTGCTTGTAATTACTTTATCATGTGCAGCTACCATTTAATTGGCCTAAATGTTAGGTACTTAGGCCCGTCGGTGATCATCATGTCTACAAATTCAACTTTTACAATTAAAATTATGAGCGTCCAGGCAGTAAGCTCCATGAAGGGTCCGTGGGTTGGGCCATACGTCGTGGCCTACTTTGTTCTTTAGGTTGCCACAATTATCAAGACGGTTTTCTGGGCTGTTTGGTTATGCATTTGAATGAGGCTTTTATGTGGATGGTTCAAGAGCATAAATTAATACGTTTACACACCATAATCATATTTTTATTAATTAGCCTTTATTTGGTGAGTTGTGCCCCTCAACCTTTGGCCTCCTTCCTTTAATGTAAGTGCTACATTCCGATTTACTCTATAAATTAAATTGGATGACTCTAGTGTGGGCATTTTTGTAGCTTGTTTGCATTCGAGAGTGCCTTCCACTACGTCCATTTTCTAGTCATTTTCTTTATGAGGCGTTTGTGAGCCGCCTTTGCTTCTTTTATTTTATTATTATTGTCTAGATTGAGTGTTTTATGGGAGATTATGATCCCCGTTTGGACTAGTTAGGCTCATCATTACCAAGATCATTATTATGCTCACGCCTATTATAGTGGATATTGTGTCGTCGCTGCCGCCTATGATTTTGTCCCGATTTAGGTTTCCATGTTAAAATCCTGTGTGCCCACCAGCGTCACTCATCAATCTTACTTATTTTCTCAAATATACACATTCTTTTACACTGCCATATATTAATATGCTCGTTTTATTATCATTATTTTTCCTAAAAAGTGATATCAAAGTCAAGTCTTCATCTGATCGGATTTCGAGCATTTGATCAAAGGATGTCCACCGTTTTATATTGAGAAGTTTTGTTGTAAGATCGATTATGAGGGAGTTTGTTCAAGGTTGAGTTTGTTAGGTTTTTCTCCCAATTTCAATCCAACCCAACTTATTTATACTAAGAATGAACTCATTTTGATAGTTAGATGATTATTTTATTAGCTTAAAGGTGCTTATTGGCGTGTATACCATATCCACGTGATTTTGCCTTGCAATAGCTTTGTTCTATGTGGTTGCCATTTAATTGGCCCAAATGTTGGACAATTAGGCCCATCTTTGATCATCATATCCACAAATTCAACTTTTACGATTGAAACTTTGAGTGTCCAGACAACAAGCTCCACGAAGGATCCGTGGGGTGGGGCATGGGCTGTGGCCTACTTTATTGGGGCTGTTACGTTTATGAAGATAGTTTTTTGACTGTTTGCATGGCGATTTGAATGAGGGCTTTTACATGGATGGTTCAAGAGCATAAATTCATAAGTTTATGCACCATAATCATCTTTTTATTAATGATCCTTTATTTGATGAATTATTGCTCTCAGCTTTTAGCCTCCTCCTTTAATGTAAGAGTTACGTTCTGGTTTACTCTAGAAATTAAGTAAGTTGACTCTAGTGTGGGCATTTTCGTGTCTTCTGAGAATCAGGAGTGCCTCTCGGCATGTCTTTTTTAGTCATTTTCTTATAAGGTGTTTGTGAGTTGTCTTTACCTGTTCTATTCCATTATTTTGTTTAGATTTAGTCTTTTATGAGGGAACTAATATCCTTTTAACTTCGTTAGGCTCACCTTATTGAGATCATTATTGTAATCACTCCTATTATAGTGGATTTTTTGTCGTTGTTGCCACCCGTGATTTTTTCTCAATTTGAGTTTCCACGTTAAAATCTTGTGTCCCATAATTTTCATTTTGTCGACATACTTATTTTCTCATATATATACGTCCATTCACACTTCGCATATTACCACATTGGATTTGTTATAATTATTTTCTATAACTAGTGATATTAGAGTCGGGTCTTCATCTAATCCGAATTTCAGGCATTTTAATCGAGGGGTGTCTACCGTTTGATATTGACAAGTTTGGCTGCAAGATTTATTTTGCCGAACTTGGTTCCAGGGGAAGTTTGTTAGGTTTGTGTCCCAATTGCAATCCAACCCAACTTACTTATACCGAGGATGAACTCATATTGATGGTTGGACGATTATTTTATTAGCCCCAAAAGGTGTTTATTGATTTAAAGCATATCCACATGACTTTGCTTGGTAATTATTTTGTCCTGTGCGGCTGCCATTTAGATGGCCTAAATGTTAGGCACTTAGGCCCATCTTTGATCATCATGTCCACAAATTCGATCTTTTACGATTGAAACTTTGAGCATCTAGACAGCAAGCTCCACGAAGGGTCCGCAAGCTGGGCCACGGAACCTAGCCTACTTCATCCTTTGGGCGACCATGTTTATGAAGACGGTTTTTCGACTATCTTCTTGGGCATTTGAATGAGGGCTTTTATGTGGATGGTTAAAGAGCATGAATTCATGCGTTCATGCATCATAATCATCTTTTTATTAATTAGCCTTTATTTGGTGAATATGGCTCTCAACCTTTAGCCTCCTTTTCCTTTAATATAACAATTACATTCTGGTGCACTCTATAAATTAAATTTGGGTGACTCTAATGTGGGCATTTTGGTGGCTTCTTGGCATTCTAGAGTGCTTCCTGACATGTCCCTTTTCTAGCCCTTTTTTTATGAGGCGTTTGCGAGCCATCTTTACCTCTTCTACTCCATTATTTTTTGTTTAGATTTAGTGTTTTATGCGAGATTGTAATATCCTTTTGATATCATTAGGCTCACCATTATTGAGATCGTTATTGCACTCACTTCTATTATAGTAGATTTTTTGTCATCGTTGCCACGCACCCTTTTTTTCCTATTTAAGTTGCCACGTTAAAATCTTGTGTGCCCACAATTGCATTTTGTCAACATTACTTATTTATACCAAGGATGAGCTCATTTTGATAATTAGATCACTATTTGTCAGCCTAAAAGGTGCTTATTGGTTTATAGCACATCCATGTGACTTTGCTTTGCAATTGCTTTGTCTTGTGTGTTGCCATTTAAATGACCCAAATATTAGGCATTTAGACCCATATTTGACCATCATGTCCACAAATTCAACTTTTAAGATTGAAACTTTGAGCGTCTAGATAGCAAACTCCGCGAAGGGTCTGTGGACTAGGCCATGGGTTGTGTTCTACTTCTTCCTTTAGGTTGCCACATTTATGAACATGGGTTTTTGGCTATTTGGTTGTGCAATTAAATGAGGGCTTTTATGTGGATGGTTCAAGAGCATAAAGTCATATGTTTATGCGCCATAATGATGTGAATTTTATGTTTAGTTTTAAAGTCTTTTTTATTTGCAAATGCACAAGGTTAACTGTAAACTAGCGAGTATAGGGGTGTTGATCACATGAGTAATGATAGTGATTTTAAATTTAGCCTTTCCAATCATAAAGAATAGTTCAATTGAGGAGTTCAATTATCAATATGAATTAATGGAACAAAGATGGGTAAATGAGTCAAGAAAGTGGAGAGAAATCAAATAGGAGAAAGATCTAAGATTTTGAATTTTACTATTGATGCAAGTATTTAATTACTAATTCAATTGGGGGTTCAATTTGTCTCTTATTTAACCTAAGCTATAAGCATTAGGCCATAAATTAAGAAGATGATTATCATTATCAGATGAGATTATTTATCTAGTGGCTTAGCACGAATTATTCTTTTTAGACATAGCTCATCTAATTTCTAGTATAAATTATTCAATTTTAACAATTATAATTTTAAGTCCAATTACATAATCATTATATTAGCCTTGAAGATCTAATATTCATTTGAGATAGCAAATTAAACTATTATAATCAACATGATTAAACAATTGTATTAAGATATATAAATAGGTTAAGTTCAAGTATAAACTCAAATTATGCGATGAAAGGGACAAGAATAATCCCAAAAAAATTAGCAAAATCAGGATTTTTATCAATGATCCATCCTAATCCTAGAAATAAGTAGTTTAGTCGGTCATAATTAGTAAAACTACTATTAAAGTGGTATATTTTACTTCCTATGTTCAAACTTTTGTGCTCAATTATACAAAATGATAAAATTAAGTGTAAACTCTTAAATGTAACTCCCAAATGAAATGAGAAGAGAATAGAAAAATAGCTAATTTTCAAGCTTATTTTTTGAACCCCTCAACCTAAATGATTTTGTCTTACAAAGACTCCCTCAACAAAAATGAAAAGATGGAAGATGAGAATGAGAATACGCTTGGGAGAGTGAGTAGATGAATGAATGATTGTAATTGTTCGAACCCAAGACTCCTTTTTATAGTGAAAATTCACCCCCTCTTGGTACCCAAAAATTAATGAAAATTAATTTCAATTAATTAATATTTTGTTATAGTGCATGAAAAAGGGCTAGCCTTAAGCTAACAATTAATCAAAATTAATTAGCTTTGGCAAGGTTCTTCTGACAAGAAGAAAAATGTGGCTGCTGAAGTGATGTGGGTGCTGATGGGCCAGCAGGTGCTAGGAAGGCAGGCAAGTTGGGCCGGGGAGAGGCTGGGCGCTGACATCTGCAGGGCGAGGCCGAATGTGGAGAAGGGAGAAAGGGGGAAGAGTGAAGCGCTGGGCGAGGCCCAGGCGTAGAGGAAGAAACGAGTAGGGAAGGCTGGAGGGTGAACTGGGTTACCCGAACTGGCCCGCACTGGTGTAGAAAGAGAGGCTTGAGCTTGGGCGCTGATCTTGGAGCCAGACGGGCCGCGCAAACAGCCCCGAGAGAGAGAGAGAGAGAACTGAGAAGAGAGGAATGGAGGCAGGCCGGGGCTAAGCCGCGGTTTGGGCCGCAGGCTAGGCCCACACGGGTCTGCTCCTTTCTGTTTTCTTTCTTCTTTTTCTTTGCTTGTTGAGCTAATGGTGCAAGCGAGCCGGGAGCAAGGGCCACACAACTGGACTTTGGTTTTTTTCTGTTTCTTCTTTTTTTTTCCATGTCGTTGGGCTGGGCTCGACTTCGCGGATCATTGCAAATGACGGATCCTGGACAAATCTAGGTTGAACTAATCAATTTCGTGCCCAAATTCACTTATTTTATTTTCACCTAAAAAACACATAAAATAGACATTATTTACTCATAAAAATATATTTCAAAGACTTTAAAGTAGGTAAAACGAAGGGTAAAATTACATATAAAATACGAATTATCACTTAAGCATCTTTTCATTAACTAATCTTTATTTGGTGAATTAAAGCACTTAAGCTTTAGCCTCCTTCTCCTTTAGTGTAAAAGCTATATTCTGATTTACTCTATAAATTAGATTGGGTGACTCTAGTGTGAGCATTTTTGTGACTTTTTGGCATTCGGGAGTGCCTCCAGGCACGTCCCTTTTCTAGTCATTTTCTCATGAGGTATTTGCGAGCCTTCTTTACTTCCTCTATTTCAGTATTTTTATTTAGATTTAGCATTTTGTGAGAGATTGTAACATCCTTTTGGTATCGTTAGGCTCATCATTATTGAGATCCTTATTACACTCACTTCTATTATAGTGGACTTTTGCCGTCGTTGCCACCTGTGGTTTTCTCGCAATTTGAGTTGCCACATTAAAATCTTGTGTGCCCACAATTGCGATTTTGTCAACATTACTTATTTCTCGAATATCTACATTCATTCATACTTTTGCATATTACTACGTTCGATTTAGTATAATTATTTTATATAACATGTGATATCATAGCCAGGTCTTCGTCTGATCCAGATTTTGAGCATTTTGATCGAAGGATAACTATCATTTGATTTTGAGAAGCTTGGTTACAGGATCGATCTTGTCGGACTTGGTCCAAGGGAAACTTTGTTAGGTTTGTGTCCCAATCCTAGTCCAACCCAACTTATCTATATCGAGGACGAACTCATTTTGATAATCAGATGACTATTTTATTATCCTAAAAAGTGTCTATTGGTTTATAGTACATCTACGTGGCTTTGCTTTACAATTGCTTTGTCTTGTGTGGCTGCCATTTAAATGGCCCAAATGTTAGACACTTAGGACCGTCTTTGATCATCATGTCCACAAATTCAACTTTTACAATTGAAACTTTGAGTGTCTAGGTAGCAAGCTCCATGAAGGGTTCATGGGTTCAGCCACAGGTCGTTGGCCTACTTCGTCCTTTGGGCTGCCACATCTATAAACACAGTTTTTCGGCTGTCTGCTTGGGCATTTGAGTGGGGGATTTTATATGGATGGTTTAAGAACATAAATTCATATGTTTATGCACCATAATCATATTTTTATTAAAATTAGCCTTTATTTGGTGAATTATGTCTCTCATCGTTTACCCTCCTTTTCATTAAATGTAAGAATTACATTCCGTTTTACTCTATAAATTAAATTTGGGTGACTCTAGTGGAGGCATTTTGTGGCTTTTTGGCATTTGATAGTGTCTCCTAGTGCGCCCTTCTCTACCCATTTTCTTATGGTGTTCGGCTAATTAAATAGCCTTTTTCATTGCTTTTTCGAAGGGGTACCCTATTTCTTAATTGTAGGGTTATAAATTCTGTAAGAAGATTTGGATCTATAAGGTTTTGCGTTCACGCAATTCAATTCTTTTTGTAGATTTTTTTTGAGCTCTTTGATCCATTGTGATCTATTTTCTATTAATAACTTGAGAAATCCCATATGGATGATAACCTATATCAGATTGATTCGTTTTTGAATTTTGATATGTGCAATTCCTTCGACACCTGAGGATGTTCTTGTCTTTTTTTGTACATTATTTTTTTTACATAATTTTTTATAAAATTCTGTATTTTTNGATCTTCTTGTAGTGTTCATGAGCTATCTTTATCTCTTCTATTCCATTATTTTTGTTTAGATTTAATGTTTTATGAGAAATTGTAATATCCTTTTGATATCGTTAGGCTCACCATTATTGAGATCGTTAATGTACTTACTTCTATTATAGTGGATTTTTTGTTGTAGTTTCCACCCATGGTTTTCTCCCGATTTGAGTTGCCATGTTAAAGTCTTGGGTACCCATAAATGCCATTTGGTCGACATACTTATTTTCTCGAATATCTATATCCACTTACACTTCTGCACATTGCTATGCTCGATTTATTATAATAGTTTTCTATAACAAGTGATATCAGAGTCAGATCTTGATCTGATCTGAATTTCGATCGTTTTGATCGAAGGATGTCTACAGTTTGATATTGAGAAGTTTGGATGCAAGATCGATTTTACAGGACTTGGTCCAAGGGGAAGCTTGTTAGGTTTGTGTCTCAATTCCAGTTCAACCCAACTTATTTATACCAAAGATGAACTCATTTTGATAATTCGATGATTATTTTATTAGCGTAAAAGGTGCTTATTGGTTTATAGCATGTCCACGTGACTTTGCTTTGCGATTGCTTTGTCCTGTGTGGCTGCTGTTTAATTAGCCCAAATGTTAGGCACTTAGGCTCGTCTTTGATCACCATGTCCACAAATTCAACTTTTACGATTGAAACTTTGAGAGTCTAGAAGCAAGCTCCATGAAGTGTCTATATGCTAGGCTAT
>NCQT01128492.1:412-11669 GCA_002740465.1 Stenocereus thurberi
TGAAAAGACCTCAAGTGCAAATAATTCATAATACTTTCTTGTGTACTTATTGTTCATCTTAATATTTGTAAGGGAGAATTGTAACAAGTTGGGGAACTTACTTGGGTAATTAGGTATTGATAGATCAATACTTAATGAGTGTGCTAGCTGAGGTTTCTTAATCGAGTGAGATACGCCAGATAGATTGTAAAGTCAAGAGCATTGGTGTGTACTTCTTAAGTGAACAAGAAGTGAAGGGCATTACATCATGAGGGAAGAAGTGCCTTACGCAGTGACTGGTCCTGTTTGAAAGGGTGAATATCGTAAATATATCTTGTGTTTTGTTCCATTTTTTCTGTACTTTAATTTTGTTTATTACTAACATTGGTGATTAATCTTCAAGATTCTGTTGACTAATATTGGCAGCATAGGAACAAGTACATTGAATTTTTAGAAAATCTTTTTTTAATAAAGAATTCACCCTGTTCACCCCCTATATGGTGATCTAACATTGTCTTTTGAGCCCTTCAATTGGTATTAGAGCCCTTCAATTAGTATTAGAGCCAATTCGACACATATTGAGTTAACCATTTTGTGGAAAAGATCATCGCTTCCTTCAGAAATGCTAACATTTATTAAGGATGCTCTTTTACTAGCCCTCCCTTATTTCGTGGTTCTAATTTTGCTCATTGGGAAAAGCTTATGCTGATCTTTATCAAGGCCATGACTATAAGCTTTGGGAGATTATCTACAAGGGCGATGTTGTGCGTACAATGAAGGAAGGAGATAAAATTATTCCAAAGCCTAGATTAGCATTCACTCATGAAGAGACTGAGAAAGTGGCCAAAAATTATAGAGTATTGAACATTATATTTTGTGGTTTGGATTCTAACAGGTTTAAACGTGAGTCTGCTTATGATACAACCAAAGAAGTGTGTGACACCTTAGAGATTAGCTATGAAGGGACTAATCAAGTTCTAGAATCTAAAATTAGCCTCTATGTCCATCAATATGAACTCTTCAAGATGCCACCTGGAGAATCCATCAAGGACATGCATATGCAGTTTACTAAGATAATTAACAGCGTTAAATCCTTCGGGAAAACATAGACCAATGAAGAGATGGTGAGAAAAGTGCTACAATGTCTTCCAAGAAGAAAGTGGGAACCCAAAGCTATGTCTATTGAAGAAGCACAAGATCTAAAAACCTTCAAGTTACATGATCTTGTTAGAAAAATTATAACCTATGAAATTCACTTGCAGGAAGAAACTGAAGAGCACAGAACACAACAAAGACCTACACTAAAGTGCAATAACACTGAGGTGCCATCGGAGGAATCTGAAAATAATGAAGACGAATTAATGGTTATGATGGCTAAAGAATTCAAAAGGATGTTTCAAAAGCATTCAGAATTTGAGGAAATTTGGAAATGATTAACCTCAAAGAGAAAATTTATCTCAAGAATTGACACTAACCAAAACTCTTGCTATAGTTTTGTACATCCAAGTCACTTGATAAAGGATTGTCCAGACATTAGAAAGAGAAATGAGAAAACTAGATTTAAGTCTAAAAAGGCAGGCAAAAGAGCTATAGTTGCAACAAGGAGTGATAGTGATAGCTTTGAAAGTGAAGGTGAAGATGAAGAGATAGCCAACCTTTGTCCCATGGCCAGAGATAGCACTGGAGAGAGTGATGAATTTGAAGAGGTAACATTAGAATATCTTCTTACTTTCACAAAAGAGTATCTTGCTAAAGGTTTATTAAAGTGCGTTAAATATATGCAAGATGACATAACTGCAACCAAGACCCTTAAAAAGGAAACAAGTTCTTGGAAAAGTAAAATGAGAACCTGTGAAGATCTTTTGAAGATTTATGCACTAAAGGCAATGATCTTGAGAATGAGAAAATTATTTGCAAAACAAGTGTTGTGATTCTCACAAGTCTCTCTCGAAACTTACTAAGGGTCAAGAGAATTTGGACTAATTACTTGGATTTCAATATGTGTCTTTTAATAAGAAAGGCCTTTATTTTAACCCAAATAATAAGAAAAGATCATATAAGCACTTCTTTATTAAATAGACATCACAAAAGGAGCCCCAAAGTAGATATAGTTTCAAAAATAGTAACCTTGGTCGCAATTACTAATATCACACTGTTTATCAAAGGAACTATAGCTACTTGGGTCACAGGTGTCCAAGTTATTCTAATCCAGGTAAAGGTCACAAGCACTACAGTAAATTCAGTGGCAAAGAAACCTCTTACCCAAGGATCGTATAGCTTTAGGTTCCTTAAGTGTTAATGTCCTTAACGTTGGACATTGGTCACCCTAGTCCAAATCTGCTACCAAGAATGCAAGAAGTTTTAAATTTTGTCCTTATAGGAGTGCCTAAAAGCAAAGACCAATCTTTTGTAGTTGGATAGTGGGTGGTCAAGACATGTAACTGGAGATGCCTCAATATTTACTAAATCTCAAAAACGAAAATCAGATAAAGCGACCGTTGGAGACAATGATTGAGGTAACATCCTTGGCATTGGTAAAATGAGTAAAAAATTCTGTAAACTCTATTAATACTATCTATTTGGTTGATGGTTTGAAATACAATTTGCTGAGCATGTCACAGTTATGTGATAAGGGCAACTGTGTATGGTTTGACGAATCCTAATGTTCTATTAAAAATGTCAAATCCAATGAGATTATATTGCATGGTTCTATATTAGACTATGTTTATACCATAAACCTTAGGCATATCTATCCTATTCGTCTTCCTTATCTGAAAGCATTCGTTGATGATGCAGGGTTTTGACATCGTAGATTAGAACATGCTAGCATGCACACTCTTATAAATTGGTTAAGCATGATTTAGTAAGAGGTTTACCCCCTTACAAATTTAAGAAAGACCATGTGTGTAGTGCATGTGTTAGAGGTAAGCAAGTACGTGCTTCATTTAAACCATTGAAAAGTATATCTACCCTAAGGTGCTTGGAATTATTGCATATAGCCCTATGTCGACCAATTTGTATTAGAAGTCTAGGAGGTAGTTTATATATATTTGTTGTAGTGGATGGCTAATCTAGAATCACATTGATGATCTTTTTGAAGGATGAAACAGAAGCTCTCATAGAGTTTGTACAGTTGTGCAGGAAATTATAAATCGAAAAGAACTTGCCAATAGTTGCAATCAGATCTGACCATGAGAGAGAATTTGATCAAGATAAGTTTATTGATTATTATGACAAAAATGACATTTCTAACAACTTTTCAGCACTAAGAACTCCACAACAAAATGGAGTTGTTGAGAGGAAGAATAGGACATTGGAAGATATAGCTAGGAGGAATGATCTTCCAAAGTCATTATAGACTGATGCTGTTAACACTGGAAATTACGTTCTTAACGAATGCCTCATTTGCCCAACCCTCAAAGAGACACCATATAAAGTGTTTGAAGGCAAGAAACCAAATGTGTCGTATTTCAAAGTCCTTGGAAGAAAGTGCTTCATCCACAACAATGGTAAGCCTTGGTTAGATCCGAGGAGTAATGAAGGTATATTTGTTGGTTATTCCTCTATTAGTAAAGAACATCGTGGTTACAACAAATGTACCAAGGTTATTAAGGAATCTATTCATGTTGTCTTTAATAAAATTAACAATGGTCTTGCTAGTACATCTTTATTTGATGAGTTTCAGTTGAGCAGATATATAAATGATGAAGATAAAGGAACCCAAGATAAATGTAATCACCAAAATGCTATGTGGACCAGTGTCCTAATCAGAATGACTAAAAACAACCTGATGACATTGAAGTGGCTCCAAAAACCTCACAAGCTGTATATAAGTGACCCCAAGATGATAACATGAACATTGTGGCATCTTCAAGTGACCAAGGTAAAGTTTAAAATAACTTTAATGAACTCAAGAGGGGATTCAAATACAAATCTACCTATCCCTTGAACAATTTGCTCACAAACATCAATATTGGCATAAGAACTCATTCGTCATTGAGAAATTTGTGTGCTTTCTTCTCACTTGTCTCTCATATAGAACCAAAGCACTATGCTGAGGCATTAGTACACGCAAACTAGACATTAGCTATGGAAGATGGACTCAATTAGTTTGAGAGGAACCAAGTTTGGTCCTTCACACCTCGACCAAAGGGCTACTCAATGATGGAGACAAAATGGGTGTTTAGGAACAAGTTGGATGAATATGGGATAGTGGTTAGGGACAAAGCTAGATTGGTTGCAAAAGGATATAACCAATAGGACGGCATAGACTTTGATGTGACCTTTGCACCTGTAGCCAAATTAGAAGCCATCCACATATTACTTGCATTTTCATCTCACACTGGCATCAAATTATTTTAGATGGATGTCAAATGTGCTTTCTTAAATGACCGTCTAAATGAAGAAATCTATGTTGAATAACCCCTCAATTTTGAAAACCCTAAATTTCCAAATCATATTTTGAAGCTTCATAAAGCTCTTTATGACTTGAAACAAGCCCCAAGAGCTTTGTATGAATGTCTTAGCAAATTTCTCTTAGAAAATAATTTTACACGAGGATAGATTGACAAAAACCTTTTTATTAAAATAAAAGGGAAATATTTCCTCATCATTCATCATATTTGGTGCTACTAACATTGTACTTTGTCAAGAGTTTTTTAATTTGATGAGTAAGGAGTTTGAGATGAGTATGGTGAGAGAACTCAACTTCTACCTAGGGCTTATGATCAAATTTATCAACCCAGGTAAATATATGAAAGAACTCCTGAAGAAATACAAGCTTGATGATGTCAAACTTGCCAGCACCCTAATGGCATTGAATACAGAAGATAGACCTTGATCCAAATCGTAAATCAGTGTTAGAAAAGGTCTATATAGAGGAATGATTGACTCATTACTTTGTCTAACAGCAAGTAGACCAGATATTATGTTCACTATATGCCTTTGTACTAGGTTCCAAAGTGCTCTTAAAGAGTCACATCTAACAACGGTCAAAAGGATTTTTAGATATCTTATAGGAACAAAGGACATTGGTNNATGGTCTCCTAAAGATGGAGATTTCAATCTCATCGGATATTCAAATCTCATCGGATATTCAAATGCAGATTATGCAGGCTACAAGGTTGATGAAAAAAGCATATTCGGATATTGCCAATTCCTTGGACATTCCTTACTTTCATGGCATTCAAAGAAACAAAGTTTTATAGCTTTATCCACTGTTGAAGCCGAATACATAGCAGCAGGAGCATGTTGTGCTTAAATACTATAGATTATAAAACAGCTACAAGATGTTGCTTTTGATTTTGAAAAAGTTTACATCCGATATGATAATATGAGTGCAATAAATATCACAAAAAATCCAGTCTAGCTCTCAAGAACCAAACACATTAAAGTCAGACATCACTTCATACAATATCATATTGAAAAAAGCTAATATCATTCTTGAATTTGTTCCTGTGCATTTGCAGTTAATTGATATTTTCACCAAACCGCTTGATGAAGATAAGTTCAGTTTTATCTGAAGTGAACTTGGTATGTTGAAAATGGATGCATGAATTAATGGGGAGGATCCCTAAGAGTCCAATATGTTAAAGTGTTGCAGGTAAGCAACAATGTCATTGGACCTGACATTGTGACAACATCTCAAAGTTCATATCAAAACCATGTTCTTCAACTTGGGATTTATGTCACACATATCAATTATGACAAGTATCTTGTGGTTGGGGATTTAAATTAATTAAATGTCCCAACATATGCCATATTTCAAAAATCGTGGTTTTTCAAATCTTTTCAAAACCAAATTTTTGGTGTCTTTTAAACCAATTTTAGACGGGTAGAAATGCCGGTAGAGGTAAGGTTGCCTACAGTTGGATCTCCCTAGAACCCGCAAAAGTGGGACCCACACTAGGAATTATTGTTGTTGTTGTTACTGTTGTCTTTCTCTTGTTTATACAAGGAGATGATTCCTTTTCTCGAAACCTATCCTTGATCCTTTCCCATGATATCCTACACCTTCTAAGAACTGACACATCTCAACTCTATTTTCTCTCTCCTCAACGCTGTAAAGAGGGCGTGCCTTGGTATAAACTGCTCACCACTCAATCACCTCTATTTCTCACTCTCTGTCCTTTGAATCATCAAACCCTTGTCTTTCTCTAGTCAAAAATCTTATTAACACATTCAATCATGTCTTCTAAATGTAAAGGAGGTGCCCCTACTGAAGCATTGGCCACCCCTGCTAAGCGAACTCACAGTGCCACTAAATGTCGACTGCCAAAGTCTGGGGAGATCAACATTTTCTTGGAATTTGAGGCAGAATTGTCCACAAGCTTTGGCAAGTCCTCTAAACTAGAATATCTAGAAGATTTACGGATCCCTAACCTTCCCCTTGCATGGTTCACTGACATGGGGGTAAAAGAGTTCAATCATGTGGTAGAGAAGAAATTGGTGTTTTGTGAATTCATTGCTTTCAATTTCTTAAGGCATGCAAAATTTTGTTGTGTTGAAAAGTTGGAGACATTGGGTTGCATGGGTATATTTGAAGTGAGTGATGAAGATCATCCTTGGATTGACTATTTTATGCTAACTTTAAAGAGGTTGAGCCCAAAGGTAAGTGTAGAACCTACTATACAACTAAGGCCAAAGACACTATCATCATCCTCACTACTATCTCTACTGAGAGAATTTTCTATTTGAACCCTTATCCATACAAAATCCCTCCCTCAATGTCAACCTCTACAGCCTAAAGGCTTTGCCTTGAAAAATATACCCATCCTCCAAGCTTAAAAAAATCAAATCAATCCTACACAGCCTTGTACTCTGACCTAAGGATCCTCTACTATATTCTAGTTAGGACCATATTTCTAGGATCATCAATGGAGATAACTAATGACACCCTCCTTGAAATGCTTTATAATAGTATAGAGGGATATTTTGTGGATTTTGCTAAGCTTATCCTTGAATACATGACTAAGGTGTGTAACTTATCATAGAATTACCCTTTGTCCTATTTATATCTCCTAACTCACATATTTAATGCCTTTCGCATTGCCCTTGAGGGCAAAGAATGCCATAATTCTCAGATCCCAATCATTAATGAAAACACCCTCAACAATCTAAAATTCAAACTCCTTCTCTATGGACACTGGAAATATGAGGAGGAGATTTCGACTAAGGACATTAAGACTCTCACTCCTCAATCCTACCTTGAGGAGATCCCTCCTCCCCAGACAGAATGGTTTAAAGATCTTAAGCAGATTAAAAGGGAGCTTCCCAGTCTAAAGATTGATTAGGGAGAGAACAAGCAGACATTAGTTAATCTCCAAGGGATGTGTGAGGATTTGGGTCAATTTGCTATCGAACTCAACAACACTATCTCAGATCTAAAGGTAGAGGGACCTTGAAAGTGATAAATATTGAGTTTGCGGAAAATATAGCGATGTTGGAGATGGCATTGAAGGCCACCCAGGCTATGGTGGGTCAAGAGGTGGACATTAGGGAAGAGACTGGTGTGCCCAAGGCTGTAGAGGAACCAAAGTCAAACGCTCCAACCCCCCTTTGAGATGATCAAGCTTGATATCTCTCTCTCTTTCTGCTCTCAAAACTAATTTCCTATTTTTATATTTTTAAACAATTCGGATGATTTAACAAACATTTTTACGAGTCCATCCCTTTTGATGAAAGTCAAAAAGGGAAAGAAAAAGTGCGGGCTTAGGAAAATCACTATAAAGATCAAAGTCTGCTTGAAAAGCTTTGAAAGCTTTTAATGTTCACAACTAGGTAACAGTGGCACCTTATATTTTGCTATGGTTGACTATGCTCTATTTGTGCTATAGTTTGCTGCTGATTGCTTAATATGATCACATGCTTAATATGCTTGTATGATCTTCAAATTGAAGTTTTGTCTTTCATCAAAAAGGTAGAAATTGAAGACTCCTTCAATGTTAGTAGTATTGTTATTGAGTGGTTCAATTTCATAATTAACAAACCTTGGGTGTTTTGAGTGAAAGACAAAAGCTTCATTTCAATACATTCGGTTACACTAATGAATCTTGTCTCTGTAGGAATTTAGTTTCAAAGTTAGAATCTTTGACTTTGGTATTAATAGAATCGTTTTTGGTAAAAAGGATATATATATATGATATATTGTTTTATTCTTGAGATATATTGCTATTAATATCTTTGGAAATAATCCCTTACTCCTATTTAATGGACTATATCTTGTGATGACATATATCCTTGATTATCAATCAAGATCTTTTAAAGATTCTATTTGATCCAGTTTAGAAAAATTATAATAAATCAATCTTGGGTTTATTTATAAATTATTCTTATTGACTTTGGTGAAATCTTTGGAGATAAATTCAAGCTCTTCTCTTAGTAATCAAGATTCATTAATTTTGTCAATCAGGCGGCCATTTTGGAAACACCAAGGTTGGAGTCATCAACGTTGGACTCCGGATAGAATACATTGAAGAATTAGCAAGTATTGCTCCAATGGCCAAGAAGGTTTTGAATTTATAGAAAGTAGAGTTGAAGCATATGACAAGACATAGGAAAGAATCACATTGTGAAAAGAGCTCAGGTGTAAATCATTCATAAGACTCTCTTGTGTACTTATTGTTCATCTTAATATTTGTAAGGGATTATTGTAACAAGTAAGTTGGGAAACTTACTTGGGTGGTTAGGTATTGATAGGTTAATACTTCGTGAGTGTACTATCTTAGATTCCTGAGTCGAGTGAGATTGGAACGTTAGATAGATTGTAAAGCCAAAAGCATTAGTGCGTACTTCTTAAGTGAACATGAAGTGGAGTTGATTAAATCCTAAGGGAAGAAGTACCTTAAGCAGTGACTAGCCCTGTTTAGAAGGGTGAACATCATAAACACATCCTGCGTTTTATCCCATTTTGTTCAGGTACTTTAATTTTGTTTATTAACGACATTGGTGATTAACCTTAAAGGTTGTGTTCACTAACATTGAGATTGCAAGATCAAAGTACATAATTTCCTTGTATTTTTTTATCGCATTTAATCATCCAATTGGGAAAAATACATTTGGGCCTCACTTTGCAATTCGGGTTTTTATTGACATAAAATTTCGAAAAAATTGATATTAGGCCTTGATGATTAATGATTTAAGTGACTAAATTATTTTTTCATAACATCACAAAAATTTAAATTTGAGATACGTAAAAACTTTATCATAACGGAGCGTTTTATTACCGAGCCCAATTCATTTTGGGCCCAACTTGAAGCCCAAAAGCTTATGCACTTGATTTAGCAAATTGTTAATTGAAATTACCACAAAGACCCTTTTTATGCATAAATATCATCCAAGCATTAAGATAGCATCAAAATCATTTTACACCAAGATAAGCATTAGCTTTCTTCTTACTCTCATCCACACATTTCCCTTGCCTCCCCCCTCCTCAATCACCTTTATCTTTCTCTATTTANNCTACAAGTAAGGTAAGCCCTCACCCTCAACTTGTTGATTCTTAGTTTTAATTTTTGATTATGTTGGTTTAAGTATTGACCATGTTATTTTGACAAAAACAAGAATTACTTTGATGTTTTAATTGATTGGCTAATCTTGGAAGCAAGTAAAGATTGAGGTTGTTCATGATAATGCGAGCTTAAGAAAAATGATGTTCATAGATTGTTTTATATTTGGCTTGGTAATCATTAGCCTTAGAAATTATTATAGTGGTGTTGGTGTGGTTTTGGATGACTTACAGGTGAATCTAAGTTGATCATAAGCTAGGGTTTCAATGATTATGCATGGTTTAGCTTACTCTTGGTATCAAGCATGTTATTTGGGTGTACTTGGATGAGAAATGAATCTTTGATGTGTTATTTAACTTGGAGATGACTTAGTGTGATTTTTGTAAAAGGGGTAGATTATGGGAATCTCCCTAACAAATTATAAGAGGTCATTTTGCCCATTATGCACACAAGTAATTAGCTTGTAGATGTGTTTTGAGTAATTGTGAAAAGAGAAGAATTAAAAATTAGATGAAAATGGTTACGGAGTGAATTTAAGTAACATGGCTATGTAAGGTGATGTTATGGTACAATAATGGCTTAGTAACTTTAAAGAGTGATTCTAGAGGGGAATTATGCAAAGAAAAAATTGGAAAACATAGACAGTAAGGCTGTGAATAGAACAAAAATAGGGATCTCTTTGCAATTAAATTGGTACCCCTTGTCCCATTTAAAAATTATGATTGTTAGTGGGTAGATAGATCCATGAGTTATCTTTCATGTTCCTTTTGAATTACTTCATTCTGAGTTGTGTGGAAAAAGTTATGACCATTTTGCTAAAATTGCACAGGATGGACCAAAGCTGTGCATAGTTGTGTTCTAGCCCAATTTTAGACACCCTATTATGAGAATTATGTTTTACACTATGAATAAAAGTGTTACGGGACTTCTTTAGATTTTCATATTGGGATTTATAGCTCAATTGGAGGTCAGAGGTGAAAGATATGGATTTTCTAAAGTAGATCTTCAAATGGTAATATGAGGGAAGAAAGAAATCGTGTCATTTGGCAATATTATAGGAGTTTCTATATAGTTATGGATATTGCAAAGAAATTATAAAGTTTAGTGAGTTCAACAACTTTGATTATGTATAAAGCTCATTTGGGTTGGAAACCTGAGTTAAATGGGCATGAGAATGAAATTTGATAAGTTGGGAGAGTAATGACACAAGATCGAGTTCCATTGGGCCAAGCTAAGATTATACAAGGTTTCCTGAACCTCACAACACCCCTCTTGGCATTAAACCTTTTATTTTCCATATCGTAAATATCAAAATCAAGATTCCATTTATATCCATTAGAGTCTTTTCATTATCACCTCAATTCGTTCATTTTATTCTATTTTGCTCCAATTTGTTTCACTTCGAGTTCAATGACCCTAAATTATTTGGTTTTCAAATCATTTTAGTGTAACTTATCTTATATTGAATTGTTCGAATCGTGGATACCCTTTTAATTAATCAATTTCCATTAAAGTTATAAATTATGGGAGTGAATGTTATTTAGTAAATGCAGTTACCTATAATTATGTTTCTTAAGAAAAAATAAGGCATAGTCTATGATTTCCCATTGTGCATAAGTATTATCAAGTGATATTGCATTTTAAAGACTTTAGATATGTTCATTACCTGTATCTTTAGAAATCAGTACGTGTTTGTCAAACTGTTTTCATAAGTACATCAATGAATTAGTTTGATTAGTGATATGTCAGATAGTTAGTGATCCCATTTGTCA
>NCQT01128512.1:3386-13840 GCA_002740465.1 Stenocereus thurberi
GACTCTCCTAATTATGGATTACTCCATACATAAGGCTCAACTTGAGACCTAAACTTAAGGGGAAAAGGTGTCGAGCCACCTATTCTTACACATGTTGGTAATCTAACCTTTTTTTTTTTTTACTTTTTTTTCTCTTTTTTTTAAAGACAAAAAAAGTCACAATTTTAATGAACTATTCTACTAATTCAATCGTCTAGGAAATGGGCTAGATCACTTTATTGCCTCTGAAGCGGATATAATACATGATCAAATAAGATGAACAATCATGAAAGTTAGTCATTAAATAGATATATGAGGAACAACTCAAACTTCTCTGAATGACAGCTAGCATGCTTAGAAGTCTTCACTCATAGAAGAATAAATTATAAACAGCTAAGAAAATAAAAAATTTTAAGCAAGCAAGCCTAGCATAAACTCATATCATGCATTATTTATAAGAAAATTTTTCTTTTTTTATTTTTTTCAAGAATAAATACTGCAGGAACTAAATGTAGGATGCAGCCCCCACACTTAATTCATGCATAGTCCCTAATGCATGCTAAAAGATAGAAAGAAATAAAAGTAAAATTAAATGGCTAGTTTCTTAAAAATCATTGGGTTGCCTCCCAACCAGCGCCTTTGTTTACAGCCGTTGGCTCGAAGTCATGAAGCTCATGGATCCTCTAGAGTGATTTCTCTAATAAAATTCACAGAGTCTCCATCCCTGAAATGTTTCAACCTATGTCCATTCACTTTGAAAATTTTGTTAGTGGATGAGCTTCTAATCTCAACAGCACCATGCGGATAAGTCCTTACTACCTCATACGGTCCAAGCCATCTTGAATTTAACTTATCAGGAAAGAGTTTCAGTTTTGAATTAAATAAAAATACCTTCTTACCTACCTGAAATTCTTTTCTGTCAAGTTCAGCATCACGAAATGCTTTGGCTTTACCTTTATAAATGACTGACTTGTCATAGGCTTCTAAGCGAATCTCCTCTAATTTGTGCAACTGCAATTTACATTCTTTTCCTGCTAACTCATAGTCAAGATTACATTGCTTCACAGCCCAATATGACTTATGTTCTATCTCAACAGGAAGATGATATGGCTTTCCAAAGGCTAAACAATAAGGTGACATACCAATAGGGGTCTTGTATGTAGTCCTATAAGCCCAAAGAGCCTCATCTAGACTAACACTCCAATCTTTCCTATCAGACCTAACTACTTTTTCAAGTATGCCCTTGATTTCTTTATTAGAGATTTCATCTTGGCCATTTGTTTGGGGGTGATAACTAGTAGACACCTTATGAGTCACATGATATTTGGTTAATAAGGCACCTAAAGTTCTATTACAAGAAGGAGTCCCCCTATCAGTGATGATTGTTCTTGGTACTCCATATCTATGCAGAATAAGATATTTAATATGTTTCACCACAGTTTTAGCATCATCAGCTCTAGTAGATACAACTTCTACCTATATGGACACATAATCAACAAGTACAAGAATGTAAGGGTGCCGAAAAGAAGGGGGGAAGGGTCCTATGAAATCAATACCCTACACATCAAAAATTTCACAAATATAACATTATATAAAGGCATTTGATTCCTTCTTGACAAATTTTCAGTCTTTTGGCATGCTTCACATCTTTTACAAAAATCATAGGCATCACGAGAAATAGTAGGCCAATAAAATCCACACTCAAGAACCTTATATGCTTTTCTTTTGGGGCCAAAATGTCCCCCACTTTCTGAAGACTGACAGAAGGTTAGAATGGAATGAATTTCACTGTCATCAATGCAACGCCTTATTAGTTGATCACCATAAAATTTCCATAGGTATGGCTCATCCCAAACATAGTATTTGGATTGACCTCTTATCTTTTCTTTTTCAGCTCTAGATAAGTCAATGGGAAAAGTTGTGGTGAGTATGTAGTTCATAATATCAGTATAGCAAGGTAATCTACTACTGACAGCATACAAATTCTCATTAGGAAAACAATCACTAAAAGGACCACCACTTTCCCCCATTTCCAGTCTACTAAGATGGTCAGCAACTAAGTTCTCAGCTCCAGGTTTATGTTTAATTTCCAATTAAAATTCTTGGAATAGTAACATCCATCTAATCAATTTGGGCTTTGAATCTTTCTTTTCTAGCAGATGTTTAAGAGTAGACTGATCAGAGTAAACAGTAACTTTCACACCTAACAAGTAAGGACCAAACTTTTCAAGAGCAAAAACAACAGCATACATTTCCTTTTCTGTAGTGGTGCAGTTATACTATGTAGAGTTAAGAGTTCTAGAGGCATAGTAAATCATATAAGGTGCTTTCCCAACTCTTTAACCTAAAACTACCCCACTTCCTTATCAGTAGCATCACACATTAACAAAAAAGGTAAGGCCCAGTTTGGGGGTTGCAAAATAGGTGAAGTAGTCAATTTCAACTTAAACTGATCAAAAGCCCTCATACAATCATCATTAAAATAAATGAAGCATCTTTTGTAAGCAAGGCACATAAAAGAGAAGCAATCATAGAAAAATCTTTGATAAATCTCCTATAGAGCCTGACATGGCCTAAGAATGATCTTACATCCTTAACACACCTGGGGTGGGGTAAAAAATGAATGATGTTAACTTTTGCTTTATCTACCTCTAATCCCTTCCAAGTACTACCCCATGCTCTACCATGAAATGACACTTTTGCTTTATCATTATTTTTTTTTAGGGAAATGATCCTTTTCAAAATTAAGCACTAAATTAATATTAATGCAATGCCTAAGCACTAATGTGAGATGATGACATCACACATCAAATGAATCACCATGCACAGTAAAATCATCCATGAAAACCTCCATAATCTTGGTGATAAAATTAAAAAAAAATACTCATCATGCATCTCTGAAAAGTAGCAGGGGTATTGCATAGACCAAAAGGCATACATCTAAAAGCATAAGTGCCAAAAGGACAGGTAAATATGGTCTTTGTCTGATCCTCAGGAGCTATAGGGACTTGAATGTAGCCTGACTACCCGTCTAGAAAATAGTAGTGTGACCTGCCAGCCAATCTTAAGGGAAATGATCTTTCTTAGTGGCTTTGTTTGGTTTTCTATGGTCAATATATACTCTCCAACCACTTTCAACTCTAGTAAGTACTAGTTCACCTTCCTTGTTTTGCATTACGGTTGTCCCTCCCTTTTTAGGAACTAGATGTATAGGACTAACCCACTCGGAATCAGCTATGGGGTCTATCATCCCAGCATCTAACCACTTAAGAATTTCTTTCTGGACTACCTCCATCATAGGTGGATTAAGTCTCCTCTCAGGATCCCTCTTAGGCTTAGCATCTTTCTCTAATGTGATCTTTTGTGAGCATAAAGTAGGGCTAAGACCCTTGAGGTCTGCTAAAGTCCACCCTATTGCTTTGCTATGTTCTCTAAGCACCTTAACAAGTTTTTCCTCTTAATCAATGGAAAGTGCACTAGAGATGATGACAGGCAAAGTCTCATTCTCCCCCAAATAAGCATACTTCCGATTATTAGGTAAAGTTTCAATTCCAATTTAGGGGGTGAAATGCTTGAGGGAAGTAATTTAGCATGATTTTCAGGTAATTTAAGCTTGTTAGGTCTATTATGCACTTGCAAGTGGAATAAAGACCCTATCAGATCAACTAGATCGTCATTAACCTGGCAGGGCACTCTTTGAAACTCAACATGATCAAGACTCTTAATAACCATAGTAAACAATTCATCTTCATGAGACAAGTCGTAAATATCTTGGGACAACTTATCAATAACATCAAGTGCATAAATGTAATTCACATCAGCAGGAAATCTCATGGCATCAAAAATATTAAATTTGATCACTTCATCATCAAATTACATGGTTAATGCTTCTTCATGCACATCAATTTTAGTCCTAGCTATTTTCAAAAATGGCCTACTAAGCAAGATAGGAATATTATAACATGCATTGCCCATGTTCATCACATAAAAATCAGCAGGAAATACAAGCTCATTAACTTGGACTGAGACATCCTCCAAAACTTCATTTGGGTAAGTACTGCTCCTATCAGCTAACTAAATCACTATACCAATTTTTTGAAACTCTCCTAAGTTCAGTTTGTCATAAACAGACCTAGGCATAACATTAATGGAAGCACCCAAGTCAAGCATAGCCTTATCAAAGTAAAGGTTTCCTATTTTACAAGGAACAGAAAACACACTGGGTCTTTGCACTTAGGGGGGAGTTTTCTTTGGAAAACTGCGGACACATTTTCCCCCACATTTATCCTTTCATTACCTATTAACTTTCTTTTAGTAGTACATAATTCTTTTAAGAACTTAGCATAGTGAGGCACCTGTTTAGTGTCATCAAGGAGGGGCATGTTGATCTCCACCTTCCTGAATGTCTCTAAGATCTCTTGGTTAGCCTCGTTCACCTTAAAAGTAGGGCTCCGAAGCCTACTAGGAAAGGGTGGTATTGGCTTAAAAGGGTCTCTTTTCTTCTCGCCTATTTCCTTAGTAGTTAGATTAGAATCTTTATCTAAGTCTGGTTCAAGTTCTTTGACCTCTAACTTAGGCTCTACTTCTCTACTCTTCCTAGGTTCTTTTAGCTCTTTTCCACTCCTAAGATTCATGGCACTAATATTCTCTTTGGGGTTAGGGTAAGGTTGAGATGGTAACCTATTTTGCATTTGAGCCTACAAGTTGCTAAATATTGTATCAATTGCAGTCTGTCTTTCTTGAACCTGCTTAAGAGTTGTCTCCACATTTTGGAACCTATCATCCATCTTCTTAAGGACTTGTTCTAGTAGGAAGTTGGACCTATCCTCAGTAGAATATTGACGAGATGTTTGGTCAAAACCAAGCGGGTTGGTTTTAGGGCCATACCTAAGGTTCGGGTGCTCTCTTCATCCTTTATTATAGGTGTTAGAATATGGGTCATACCTCCTTTGATCTTGGTTAGAATAGATAACATTAATATTCCCCTCTTGAAATGTAGGACATGCATCAGTAGGATGCTCATTTAGACAACAAATTCCACATATGAATACTTTTTGTACTCCCCCAGTAACTATCTCGTTTAACATAGCAGTGATGTGAGATAACTGACTCTCTACAGATGAGCTATAGCTAATCTCATTAACTCTTTTAATTTGTGACTCCCTAGCACTAAAGTGCTGAGTATTTTGGCGCATTAAATTGAATAAATCTCTCGCCTCTATCAGAGATCTTATTAACTACAGCCCCCCACTAGCAGCATCAACTATATTACGATCCATAGGAAGTAACCTTTCATAAAAGTATTGAATCAACAACTATTCAGTTGTTTGATGTTGGAGACAACTAGCACACAGTTTATTAAATCTTTCCCACTGCTCACAAAAAGTTTCCCCATTCGCTTGTTTGATATCACATATTTCCTTCCTAATTGATCCAATTCGGGATGCTGAAAAAAATTTCTTTAAAAATGACTTATGCAATGCAGTTCATGTAGAGAATGATCTGGTAGGCATGTAATATAACCAATCTTTAGCATTACCAACCAAAGAAAAAGGAAAGACGCTCAACCTAATTTGGTTTTCAGGAATCCCATCGGGCACCATAGCAGACATGTGATAAGGAATTCACTAATATGACGGTATGAGTCCTCACCAGCTAATTCATGAAACTTAGGTAGCAGATTGATGAACCCAGAGTTCTGTTTTAGAGGTTTATCTAATATAGCATAAGTAATGGACAAAGGTTGGGCTTCTAGATTAGGGGCAGCAAGTTCCCGAAGAATAGGCATTCTTGCCTCTTTAGTTTTAAGGCTTATCGGTTCAGGATCACCTTCTTTGTTTTTAGCTTCCAACGTTTGCTCCTTGCCCTCTCCAATCTCGTTACCACTCCTTCGTTTCATAAATTAAAGCCAACTATAAAATTAAAATAATCAAAGCAAGAACAAAGTAATAGAAATAGTAAGACAAAATAGATAAAACTAACAATGTTTAATTTTTTTCCGCGACAACGGTGCCGAAATTTGTATAGCTTATCGTAGAGTTACAAATTAAACAATTAATTTAATTTATAAATAATATTTATAGAATAGGAAAGTAGGGATTGATCCCACGAGGAAAGATTATGATAATAAGCTAGTTTAATCGTAACTAAACTTACTGCTCTAGTTTATTATAACTTCTCTTTATATTACTAAAATGAATCAAATTTAATAAGTAAAAATCTAGAAAAATACTTAATATTGCTCCTAAATATTCTAAATTTAATTATGAAAATAAAACAGCGAATAGGTATCCTAAATAACCTGAAAAATAAAAACAGAAATAATAACACAATATTAGACAGAAAATTAAAACAGAAAAGAACTAGTAGAAAATTAATATTGAAATTACAGAAAGTAATCCAAATTAATGTTCTACATGTTTATAGCTTTATAACTCCAAATTTATATGTAATTGAATTCAGAAAAATTAAAACAGAAAATTAACTCCAGAAAATTGGAACAGAAAATAAAATCTAAAGTTGGAGAGAATAAAATGCACTAATATAAATATGAAAATATATACCAAAATTGCCTAGATTTTAGGATATAATTTTTTGAACTTAATAAAACTCTAAAAACATCAAACAAAAATTAAAAATGTAATTTTCAGATTTATTAAAATAAAAAATCTGCATATATCCAATTCAAGAAATAATTCTGAAAAATTATCAAATAATTTCCAACAATTCCGAAATTAACTACAGGCAGAATAGGATACTATATAAACCCTAAAATGGATCAAAATATGAAAAAACACAAAAGATACTATTTTTACCCTAATTTCTAACAAATCGGTAAATAAATGGTAAAACAAAATAGAACTTAAATCTGAAAAATTATAATCACACTAAAAATCAAAATCTAACTGATCTAATATTACCAAGACACTCCTAAAAGACTACTCTTTTGGGGGGCTAAACGAAATTTATATTAAAACTTATAAATTTAAGAATTAAAATTGACAAACTAAACAAATTAACTAAAAAGCAACAAATAATTATCAATGATACCAAATTTATGAAAAATACTTAGCATAATATATATCCACCATGCAAATTAATATTTATCATCAACACACAAATTGATTTTTTCTATGAGTTAGACTGTAGAAGACACCCACCAGCGGATCTTTTCTGTTTTTTCTTATATTATAGTTTATTTAGGTACAACTCCAATATAAACTCTACTAGTTTTGATAATCCTAACACCAGCGCAAGAATTTAATCAAACTAGAGCATTACGTATTAGAAAAACATCATCTAATGTCTTGTAACCAATTTACCAGCAAATTGATTAAAGAAAGATCTATAACGATTATCTAATTAAAAGAGATGGGTTTTAGCCATCAATGATCAATTGGGGTGATACTAATGCCTAAAAGACTATAACTTTTATGCATTAAAGCCTTTAAACTATCATATGAATTCGTATTAAACTGAATAGCATGCATTCTAATTAATCTAATGCGAATATTATAAACGATAAATGCTAATTGTTATAGAATCATGAATAAAAATTCAACTAGACAAATAAAGCATAAAACTTTTTTCAAAATAATTAATTGACATGGTTTCAAATAGATTATGCTAAGTACAAGAAAATTACTCAATCATATTATAAATTAAAGTACAATAATTAACCAAAGATTTCATGTTTAACAATAACTAAACACAAAAAAAAGATGAAGTAAAAATAAAAAGAAATTGGACAATACTACTTTGGTTTTTATGGTGATGATTCACGATGATGATGATCGCCGATGATGATGGAGAAGATGTGGTGTGATGTGGGATTTTAAGATGATGGTGATGAAGCTACTGTGATTATGATGGGGCCTAGGGGTTAGGCGTGAGTTTGATGTATGGTGTGAGGATGAGATGTTGGGTTTGCTGGTGAGAAGAATGTGACGTGAAGGTGTGGCGTGAGATGTGAGTACGGAGAAGAGTTGAGGCGTCAAGGGTTTTATAATATTATCTTTTAGGGTTTTTCTCTTTAGACTCCTTCTCTTCCACGTCTTCCAATTTCTCTTCAATTAGGAGTAATAGTTTTGTAACCCTAGCCCAAATAAATCATTATGAAAATAATATTTTTGCATAAATTATTATTTTTGGACCGACTTGATAACATAACAGGTAAAATCCAAACTTTGACGTCTTTTCTTCTCCTCTTTATTTAATCAACGCTTAAGCTAAAAAATATTTAAAATAAAGTAAATTAGACAAAATAATATATATAATATAATCAAAATAATTATTAAAACAATGTATGATTTATGACTTAGCATATTTCTTGATCATGCCCTCTGCAACTGGGAACATATATATACATCACTCTTATGTTGAAGAAATTGCTTTTTGATCCCTTCAGGTTTGGTGATTTACTGATCGTATGTTTTTAGAGAAATATTTTTAGATTACTTAGTTTAGCATAAATATTTTTTGGAGCACAATTCTTTGGGTTAACATATTTCTGGGTAACAAATATTTATTTTTAGGCCCCTGAACTTTATTGAAATTTCTGAGTTTGGCCTACTGGAGTGTAAAATGCAAATATTAAAAATTTTGGGCTTCTTGTAATGACTTTAATGGGACTAGTTATAACAATTTACTACTTATATCATAAATATTATATTTTTTGTGATTAGAGGCCCACCATGCTTAGCAAAATAATTAAACTTAACTAGAGAGTTTCGACCATTACCTAAACTTAGTCAACGTTGGATACTAACATTGCTCTAGCTTCTAATTCACAGAGATTGCTAATCTCAGCTACACCTTCCTTAGATCAAGCACAGTACAGATCCATTCTGTATCTTTTTAAGGATAATGGTGCTTTAATCAAGAAATTATAATATTTAAGACATAAGGTTCGATTGAATAACGTTCCCTACTAGAAAACTTCTTTCATTGAATGCTTAAAAGTGTAAATACTAGAATGGAAAGATTTGAAGAGGAACTTAAACAACTAAGATCATCAAAGATGCTTATTTATAGAGAAAGGGAGAATCCTGACTTCTCTCTTGCTCAATAATACTTAAATGACTGTGTTCCTTTTTAGCACTTCGTCTTTTCTTTTATAGAGGGGATGTGATACATAGGATGCCATAATGACTACATTTTATATTGATAATTTCACATGGCTATAGTGACATTCACATTGTGACAGTAGACTACTTGTTGTACTGGCTTGACACGTGTCAAAATAGTACAAATAAAGGAGTAATAACTTTTCAGAGCTTTTTATTGCTGATAAGACTAGCCATCCATATTGAAATTTTGCACGCCTTTATCTCCAATGATATCTTCCAGACCATCATTATCTAGATAATTATCAAAATCTTCATCAAATTGGAATCCAATTTCTCAAATAATTTAAGGAGATATTTCTTTCTTTTTCCTGATAAGAATTTTCAGTCCAAAATCAAAGAAATAATCAAAAACATCTTCTGAAACCACTCCCTCTACCTTCATATATTCGCTAAACTCATTGTGATAAGTAAAAGTAGTGTTCTCGTAATGCATTAGTGTTTTTTCTCATTCAATTAATGCCTAACTTTGGTGATATATGTTGCAAAACCGATGGTTCTTGCTAAAGCAGGATCAGTAATTAATTCTCGTTATTCTAAAAATCATTCTTGTCATAGATAATTAGGGTCATCAAAATCAACTATCTGAGCAACATAATGAGGTAGTTTGGCTTTTCCATTGCCATACTCTATTAGTGTACAATATACCTTCACATATAGGAATCTATTATATGGAATTCATATAGGACCATAAGGAGATGTAAGATTCTAATTGATCCTTTTGAATATGCATTGCTGAAATTTAGTTAAGCTTGACAAAAATGGGAACTTATGATTTGGAATTCTATGAAGTAAACTACCATCCCATATTCCCAGGCATTTAGGACAGGGTCATTTAGAGAGATTGAATTTGCTAGGTAACTAACACATCTAACTTCAAATTTATCAGGAAAATAGATTGTAGTACTCCATGATTCCCAAATATCATAGGAATAATTATGATAATAGTTGATGCTGGCTGCAGACCACTTATTGAACCATTTTTCTCGAACATAAGAACTTATTTTTTCTTGGATATCATAGGACACCTTAGGTAATTAATGTGTAACTCTAGATGGCTAAATCTTTGGGCTATTAGGTAAGTAGAAGATAGCAGAGCAAAGCATGATTTACTTTTTGCATGGAATTTCAAATTATCCATAAGGATTTCATTAGAAGGAGAAACGTGTTCTAGTAGTAATGACATTTTATATTAGATTTCCTCCTTTTCTGGTAAGAGTTATGCTCTAATGATCACTATTGGGGAGTTCTCGAGTTGAACTATTTGTCAAAGAGTTCTTTGATCCCTATATATGTTCAATGGGGAAGGAAAGCTGGTTAAACCATAATTGCAAACACAATAGTCACCCT
>NCQT01128627.1:1933-13075 GCA_002740465.1 Stenocereus thurberi
GTTAAGCAGGGTGGCTACTTATTGGTAACCTGGCCTGAAGGATTTTGACATACGTTGGACAGCACAATATGAGTTACCCTTTTTTGAATTGCTTCGTCTGCCAATGATATTAGGGCCTGTACCCTTTAGTGGACTAAGAAACCTGTGCAGACTTGGTTGGATGGCATGGTTGCTGTCTTGCTGAGCCAGGGAGCTGTGCTGGTTGGTGGTGGGATTTTGGCCAATGACAATTTTATTGTTGATAAAATTCATGTCTGTAAGTAGGGAATTTGTGAATGCCCTTTCTCACATTGGTGGTAGATATTGTTACGAACAGTGCTTAACAAATTAGGCTCGAGCATTTTGGGCCTCCCACAGCCCCACTTGCATGTTGGCATCTTGCTTTGTAGTTCATTGTGAAATGGAGATGTTAATGGTTTAGTGTCTCCTCTGGGAGACAATAAGGATTTTGTGTTGATCATGTATTTGGAACCTAGCAGTTGTTCTTGACACTAGTGAAACAACAGGAAAGACTTCCTAGTTATGTTCATTATGCTTTTAATCAAAATATTGTTTGCATTGGCTGTTAGCTCTATGTATTGTCTGGCTTGCATTCATGTTGAATTGATTTCGAAGTGTTTTGACCAAGTTTTTTAAAAGAGGTCCCTCTGATCTGTTGCTAATATTTCTTTCATTTTCTAGTTGATCCCTGATCTTGCACTTAAGATGGAAGCGAACACTTGTCATGATGGTCACATTATTGAAATTAAACCTACCAGTGGAAACACACGCGTTGGAGGAGCGAGCAAGTTCTGCGGGGAAGTTCCTTGTGAGTTTGAAAGTGCCGGAACAGGCTCCGTGGATGCTGCAGAGCGGTCAGCTTCCATGCGCAAACTTTTTATTGCTGTTGCCCTCTGTATCATATTCATGAGCGTAGAAGTTATTGGAGGTATCAAAGCCAATAGTCTTGCTATCCTAACAGATGCAGCTCATTTGCTGTCTGACGTGGCAGCTTTTGCTATCTCCCTGTTCTCTTTGTGGGCAGCAGGCTGGGAATCTACTCCTCGCCAGTCTTATGGATTTTTGAGGGTGGAGATATTGGGCGCCCTAGTCTCCATTCAGCTTATATGGCTTCTTGCTGGCATTCTGGTTTACGAAGCCATTGTTAGGCTCATATATGAGACTGGTGAGGTTAATGGCTTCCTTATGTTCTTGGTTTCTGCCTTTGGTTTGGTCGTAAATGTGATAATGGCTCTTGTACTGGGTCATGATCATGGTCATGGTCATGGTCACGGTCATGGTCACGGTCATGGTCACAGTCATGGTCACAGTCATGAGAATGATCATGATCATAATGATCACGGTCATGCTCATAACCACAGGCATGGAGTGATAGTAACCTCAGGCCCCCAGCTTCAGCATTCAGGAGAGGACCAAGACCATGATCACACTGAACCCCTGCTCAAGAATTGTCATGCTGACAAGGAGCACAAGCAGAAAGCTGGGCAGGGAAAGAAGAGAAGAAACATAAATGTGCAGGGTGCTTATCTCCATGTTCTTGGTGACTCGATCCAGAGTATAGGTGTGATGATCGGAGGAGGAATCATATGGTACAGGCCAGAATGGAAGATAGTTGATCTCATCTGCACCCTTATATTTTCGATCCTTGTTCTGGGAACAACCATCAAAATGCTGAGAGATATTCTTGAAGTCCTGATGGAAAGCACTCCAAGAGAGATCGATGCAACCAAACTTCAGAAAGGGTTGTTGGAGATGGAAGAAGTAGTGGCTGTCCATGAGCTTCATATCTGGGCAATTACGGTAGGAAAGATTCTGCTGGCTTGCCATGTCAAAATCAAGCCCGAGGCAGATGCAGACATGGTGCTTGACAAGGTGATAGAATACATAAGGACGGAATACAACATCAGCCATGTCACTATTCAAATAGAGCGTTAGTTTTCTTGTTTGGTGCTTGACAATTGTCTCTCAAGAAAGCTTCATTTGGGTTGTTTCCTAGTCATTTAACTGCGTGTGGCCTTTCTTCTAGTGGGCAGAAAATTCTGCTAATTCTTATTGGCTATTTGTACATGCTGATGACTGGAGACATGCGAATCTCCCTTATTTGGGAGATGGCCTTGCTGCTGTCGAAGGTTAACAAATGAATGAGAAAATCTGCTGTTTGCTGAAGTCTATTTTGTTGTCTATAATCTAGTGTGGCTGTGTAGCCAGTTGGCCACCCTACCCCCGCCCTACCCCAAAGAAAAAGGGAAAAAATCCCAGTTTTTCTGCATGGTTTGTTATTATGAATTGAAGCTGCTGTAAGCTTGAAAAGAACAGATGAATAAGTTCTCGTTTGTTTCGCACCATGCCATTGATCTTTGGGTCCGCAATCCGACTGCAGCTGGTCTGAATGTCTCATGAACATGCGAGGTTTCGATAAGTTCCTCTTCAGGTACTCCCTATTCTTCAAAGTTGTATTCCTATGTGACCGAAAAGAAAAGTTCCAGGAACTACCTTCCATTGACTCGATAGTCCTTCGTCTCTGCTTACTTTTGTCTTAATATTTCGGCACACCCTCTGCTGTTTTTTGTGCCTGACTGTTGCCAAATCTGCAAGTTCTTTGGTACTTAAATGACCTAGTCCATAGTTTTGAAGCCTATGATTGACCTTAGACAGCACATAATTCAGGATCTGTTCCTTGGAATTGCATCTGTTGCGATGCCTTGTCTTCTTTGCTTTATAAGTGTTCTACAGCAAAGCATAAGGACATGCTGATTCTCAACCAAAAGAAAGAGGATAACTGTCAAGTGAAAATACAAGAGATTGCACTCCCTTTCCCCTTGGATAAAGGATAAGATTTCTCAGCCCTTGTAGATGTATAGGGTACACTTCAAATTGACTTTCTCTGAGGTCGTTCTTTCTCTTTTTGTTTTTGGTTTTCCCTCCACCCCCTGAGAGAGGAGTCCCTCTCCTTCGGGCCCATGTCCGGTCAGAAGCGGGCCTGGGCTCAAACGGGGTAAAATCAGGTCTAGTCTGTCGATGTCCACACTCCCCCATCCATAATGGGGAGGGAGTGGCTCTACAAGTTTGAACTTAGTGAGCTTTGGCTGGAAGTCACATTGCTTGGATTTGGTTAGGAGAGGTTAAACATGGATATGTCTATGCACATATTAATTGGAAGGTGTACCGAGAAGCTGACGTTATTTGGGCTTGGGTGAGAGATTTCAACAAAGTTACGTATCTAGTGGTCGGATTTACCTCATTTTTTAGATTTATAGACCTAGTTAATATTGGGGGTTGAACATGGATATACGCTTGAATGTGTAAGGGTGTCGACATCTGCATCTCCTTAAGCCCTGCCTCAGCATGATCCACACCCGGGGGGGGTTATTGTTTACAGGATGGGACATTTGGCATCACTGTCAAATGGGCCAGAAGGCATCCTGGGCAACACACAGGACAATGTAAATTAGTTTCTATTTGTGAAGGGTGGGTCCAAATTCTTGCAGATCAGCCCAAAAATAACAATGTCATACTTCAATCAGTTTGTCGGGTGTAACAAGGCAGTCAGTAATATTAGTGTAATATGTTTTCCCAAGGAGCCCCCAAAAAAGAAAAAGAATAAAAAATGAAATAAAATAAAATAAGACTGAAATTCACAAAAGTTTACATATCTTTTTGAAGACAGATGAGATTTTCCTGAATTTAACCAGCATTTTTTGTCATTACCCCATTAAGCTTTCTGCCTAGTATTTTGCATCTTTCTGCATTGTTTTTCCTGTTGTTCTAGGGTTCATATTTCTTTAGAATCGTCTAGAGATGATTGCACAATACAGACAGTCCAATGCCGACCTCGGTTGCCAATATGAAAGAGACGAGTATTGCAACAACAGGCTTTGGCTTAAGTGGATTGGAAAAGAAAAGAAAAGCAAGTTTGAGGAGTAGACATGATTGTAGTTATCATTTCAGCAAATGATTTTTTATTAAAAAAAGAAAGAAAGCAAAGAACCAACACGGCTTGGTCAAGTGGTTTGACACTTGCTATCTTTAAAAGTTTAATCTTTCTGTTGGAAAACACCGGCAAAAAAGGGAAATGATCGGGAAGGAATGGAGTGCAGTAGGATTTTTGGGGAGGAGTGGGAATGAATAAGAGAGATTGAGAATGAATAGGAAGTAGTCTTCTTTTTTCCTTAAAAAAATGGACAAAAAGTGGGAGAAAAGAATGAGATTTTTCTCGAAGGAATAGAAAGAGCAAGTAAATTTGAATTTTCCAACCAAAAGTAAAGAACGGGTTTTAAGTAGATGTTTGGATCCCAGTCTGTGTATGAACAAAATATATGATGCAAAAACTTTATTCCTTTACGAATTAACAGTAACACAACTCTAATAAACAGAAGCCGAAATACAAAAAAAAAAAAAAAAAAATGTAAGGAAGATGATTTAGAATTTTAGAATAAGGACCTCCCTTTCATGCCTTACAAGACACAGAAATAACATGCAATGTCGATGGGTGGGTGGGGCAGCAAGCCCTGATAGCAACCTGGGCATTTGGAATTGGAGGTAACCATTTTCCATAACAAAACAATTTCATTAATAAAAAGTATTGATATTCTCATAAAAAATCAAATTAACAATTGTCTTTATTAGGCATGCTATATATTATCCAATAATATATCTAATCACTCTCTAATTAGATTGGACTAACTTATTATCAGGATAGGTTATTCTACTTATGTTGTCTCTAATTTCTTGGGGGGCTCAATTAATTTAATGTACTTATGATTTTGTTTTTTATTAAAATTATTTACTATTTATTTTGTACATGACAAATTAATTTCGACCAGATGTCTTTAAAGATTTTCAAATTTTTTAAGAATAATCTGTTCATATATATTGTCAAAGGCATTTATATATGGATTTTTTATTTTAAAAAAATGAGAAAAAGTTGCATAAAAGGCTGTTGTTTTGTCTGCACCCCTCATGTTGTCAATAGTACCCGGATCTACACGAAAGTGAACAGTAAGAATGGCAGTGTGGTGTTGGCTGTTTGCATGTTCCCTTGGGGCTTAGCTTGGGAGATTATAAGCAAATCATGCCATTGATCAAGTGTGATTGAAGGCCCATCATCATCATCAATCTATTGGTCTCTTATTATGCTTTTGGTTTCCCACATGAGATGGGTTTTTGCCATGAATGACCCCCCGAAATAAATAAATAAATAAATAAATAAATAAATAAACGTCCTATCTTACAGGCTACAGCAATAACAATGGCAGTATAAAATTTTGTTTTTACGAGGTGTAAAAAAAAAAAAAAAATTGTGTCTTTTGCTATAAGGCTATTGAGAATAGTAAAACAAAAAGATCGAGTTAATTTTTTTGGCTGTACATTGGTTTTGTTCTGTGATTTTAAAAGCCATTTGATACGACATTTCATGTAAAAGGTAATGTGCAATATCAACCATTTGGAGCATCTATTTCCCTCTGTCAACATCGTTTTGGGGGGTTCACTTTGCTAAAATTAATGTATAATGTTATGAACATGAATTTAGCTTCTTTCATTGGTGGAATTGAATTACATAATGAACATGGATTTAACTTCTTGCCTAGGTGGAATTGAGTTATTGAGAAGGTGCACTTGTAGATATCATTTAATAATTCATCCATGCATGTTCTCAATTTTAATTTAAAACTTCTTATTGCTATTGATAGATAGTATCCCAAACTTCACGAAAACGGGACTTATACTGGGAATTGTTTTGTATTGCTGAATATAAAGCTACCCTAGGCCCCTACTTGATTGAATGGCATAAGGTAGTTGGGTCCATGGCAACTGAAAACAACATATCTATATAAGGCTTCTTCCTCGCAAGATTGGAAAATTTTCTAGTGATCCATCTCTCATAAAATTGTTTAAAGATCCAAACAAGCGTAACGAGATAACCAAAAGTATGTTGTTATGTCCAAAATTTAGTGGAGATTGTATTCATTGAGACTTATTTCAAAATTAATTTTTTTACTTTCTGTGTATTTAGTTATTTGGGTGCTTGAATTTATTTTAAAAGTAAAAGGAGTTTATGGAATACGGTGACAAAAATTCTTGAATTCACATTTAGAGTTAAATCACGATAAGATAATATTTGAGTGAATCCATGAATTCCCTTATATCGAAGCATACATATGTTTGATTTTGACGGAAGATAAATTATATGAGCTTTGTACCACAAGCACATGTGTAACGATTATTGATTGGGACCAATCTTAACCCTATTATACCCTACCAAGATTAGTACATTTTTATTTTTATTTTTGGGGCCTATTTCAGTGTTTTAGCTCTATGTTTTAATTGTGCCAACCTAAATCTTTGGATTCCCATGATAGGACATGAGTAGTTCAATTAATCGGAAAATAGATTAAATTTATGCAAATGGACAACAAAAATTCATGAATTCACATTTAAACTTGATCATGGCCATTGAGTCTACGTATTAAACCCTAACTCACATTAATGGTTCTTTGATAGTGAAAATGATCAAAATATACATGGCCAACAAATTAGAAATTAAAGAAAGATATTTTTTTAATAATGTAAACAGGTGCTCCCTCACCGGCTCATATTAAGTATTGCCAATTGAGCCCAAGGCTCTTGGAAAAATCCCTAATTGCAAATTATTAGAATTTTTTCAAAATAGTTTTAATTTTACCATTTTGTAAGGGTTCTAATTTTCTAATTCAATCAAAACTCCTAATTCGTCATTCTTGAATCAAGACAAGCTAAGGTGATGACATCCATTAGAAAAAGCGATTTCAAACCATCTAAATAGAAAGCAATCAGAAAAATCTCCTGTTTCAGGTTCTCCTTAGAATCAAAAAATACAGTAGAAATACAAAAAGAATGATGTGTGTATATATGAATATGGATTTAGTTAGTGATGATGGCCAAAATGGACTATTGCAACTACTAGGAAGTGGAGAAACTCAAACAAAGTTCTCAAACTAAAATGCAGAACACTCCCCCCTCAACCCAAAAAAGTAATTTAAATAGTAGGATATTATAAAATACGAATATTTTTAGTGTTATGAATCATGATCTCTAAATTATTGCAATCTATTCGATAATTTTCTTAAATATTGGCCTTTTAACCTTTCATACACAAGTAAATAATGTTTTATAAAAAGTGTAAAATTAAGTCGATTTTCAGTGTCTGTTTTTTTAAATCATTAAATGGCATAAAGAGCCATGGGAAAAAAAAAAAAGAAGAAAAAGACAGTGTGAGTTCATAAAAGACTTAACTATTTGTGAAGGATAAGGAGAACAACTCGTCCTCTAAGAAAATCTAATGTCCCACAAAATTAAAAATGGTACAAATAATAGCACCATCATATTGTTGTTCCTAGCAAGGGCACTTGATTTTTCTATTCAAGGAAATCAAGAATCCACTTGACTAGTAATTTTACTCTTTTTAGTTTTTACTGTTCCAAGGTTATACTCCCCATAATTTTACCTTTACCTTCCACCACCTTTAGACCTGTTTGCTTATGCGTCTTTGTATCTTAAAGTTAAAGTTCATTTTTCATGTTACCTTCTAAATTATTGAATTTAATCTATAATCCTATGTAACATTGACTCTAAGGGTTAGCTCACTATACGTATTTATTATCAGTATTCAGCGACTTTCAATACAATTTATCATCGTTCAATATAATTCAAAGAAACTTAGTATTGCTAAGTACTTCTGAAAAATACATAGTGACAATTTCTTCAATCATTCAACCTGTTTCATTATAATTCAGTATATTTTAATACAATTTAGTATATTACAGTAATAAACGTCAATAAATATTTCTTATAAATCCAAAAGAACGTTGTCTAAGTTGAACCATTCAGGTTAAGAGAAAAGATGAAAAATTTGACATATAGATAGAGAGAGCTAGAGAGAGAAAGAGAGGGAGTCCCCACCAGTGTGCCCCCCTCCCCGGTGGTGGACAAATCTGCCATGCCAATAATGCTCAAAGGAGGGGACCTTTTCACAGACCCAGACAACCCTGCCTCTCTCTCTCTCTCTCTCTCTTCCTGTCTCTCTATCTGTTATCCTCACCAACTATTTCAGAAACCCAAATATATCTTTTCTTCCCCTTCTTCTTCTCCTTCTTCTGGTTCTTCTATTATATATCTGCATCAACCATCTGAAACCAATTTCCACCCATTCGTTTTCAACCCCCATCTCTTTCTTCTCAATTTGTCAACCAATCTTTTTCTCTCTCATCTTCAATTGATAATCCTCTGTATTAACTCATCTGGGGTCACACTAAATCACTGCTATATTGTGGGAAGTAATGTACGTTGCTGTTTGTTTCTTGACAACAATCCCAGGATAAATCAAAGCTTTTAATGAAGTAATACTGCAGTTCTAGTGAGAGAAAGAAACAGAGTGAGGACTGAAGATCAGAGAAGTGTATAATCAATTTATTGCAAGTTTGTACTTTGGCAACCTGTAATGGAGAAGCTTCAATTAGGACCCATTCATCCCTGTGTATGTTTTTATACTCTGTTTTTAAGGTTTTCTTTTTCTGCTCTCTTAATTTAATGTCTTTGTTCTTAGCCTCTGCATCCCATTTTTTGGGCAATCTTCCTTCTTCCCCAACAGTTGGACTTGCATTTACTCGTCTGTCTTTAATTCTCTTCCCTATCCCATCAATGCATATATACCCTCTTGCATTCAATGTTTCATGTCATCTTTCTGGAAATATGCAAATTCTCTTCTCATTCCCCTGTTACACCCATATTTATTTCTTCTGGTTAGTGAAAAGGGCACCTTTGAATTTTTATTTTCTCACTTTTTGCACATTTTAACATCTGGGTTTCCTCCTTTTTTTTTTTTTTCCTTGTTTTCTTTCTGGGTTTGTTTGTGCAGTTGCTTGAGGAGTACTTAGAGCAAGAAAATGGTGGATTACGAAGCATAAGCTGTGGTGGTCAATTTATCAACAGATTTGAAGACCCATATTACAGTTTACCAAGCTTGGAAGACAAGATGCCCTTTTTACAAATGCTACAAGGATTTGAGACACACCCACAACTACCACTTTCACCACCACTCGCGGCGGCGGACACGGCGGCGGCGTTTCCTTTTCTGCAAGAACCCAGCTTTCAGCTCCTCTTAAAGCTTCAGCAAGAAAAGATGAACATGAACTTCTTTGTTGGGGAGTTAGAAAGCTGCGTGACAACCAACAACAATGACATGATTATGGAGTTACATTCTCCAATTAAATCTGAGATTACCTACAAAGATCAAACCCAAATCCCAACTCCAACATTGACCCAGAATCTCTCGCCAACTAATCAGAGAGAGAATCAGAGGAAGAAGGGTGCTAGATCTAAGAGGATGACCCAGTTGCTCAAATCTTCTAATGATGGTGGTGGGGATGCCACCGCCGCCGTGAGCGCCGCCCCTAAGGAGCGGAGGAAGAGGAAAAGGGCGGCGAGGCCGAGCAAGAACAAGGAGCAAGTTGAGAGCCAAAGGATGACCCACATTGCCGTTGAACGCAACCGCCGCCGTCAAATGAATGAGCATCTCAATGCTCTTCGCTCATTGATGCCTCCCTCCTACGTTCAAAGGGTGAGGGTTTTTTTTTTTTTTTTTTCAAATTTTGAGAACACCCACTTTTTGCAATTTTCAGGACCAAAAAAACCACTTTTTTTAAAAAAAAATCTTCAATTTTCTGAAACCCATTTTCTGTAATTTTCCAAATCCAAATTCAATACCCCAAAAAGCTCACTTTTGTTTAAAAAAAAAAAAAGAAAATCTTCAATTTTCTCAAAACCCCTTTTTTATAATTTTCCAACTCCAAATCCAATACCCCAAAAAAATCCAGTTTTGTAACTTTTTGTAATTTTCAGGGCCAAAAAACCCTTTTTTTTAAAATAAAAAAAGGGTAACTTTTTCTATTTTTCACCAACTCATCCCTTTTTTGGGGGAGGGGTTTAAGTATGGGCCATCTTATGATTAAAAAAAACCACTTTTTTTTAAAAAAAAAAACTTCATTTTTCTCAAACCCACTTTTTAGAATTTTCAGTGCAAAAAAGCTCACTTTTTCCTTTAAAAAAAAGGCTTAACTTGATAGCCCATTTGAGATTCCAAGCAGAAAAGAAGTAAAAAAGAATACCCATTTCAATTTCTTTTTTGAAGATCAAGTTAAGTATGTGCCATCTTAGAATTACTACCATATTTTGACATGCTAATACTTTGGTTGGATTTTGTGAATTCCAAAAAGGGTGACCAAGCATCCATAATAGGAGGAGCNNNAGATTTTGTCAAGGAATTAGAACAGCTACTTCAATCCCTACGAGCTCAAAAGAGAATGAAGCAATGCGAAGATCAAAACGGCGACGTTTCAGTGACCTCTACTTCAACCTCCTCATCTTCCAATTTCTTCAGCAATATGTTCATGGGATCTTCATCTTCATCTTCATTGCAGTTCAGAAATGCCCATAATCTCCATGAAGAAGGAGGGAATCATCATCATCATGAGGAACTAATTTGTGGAGAAAATAGGTCAAGTTTGGGTAATGTTGAAGTGGTGGTGATTCAAAATCATGTTAATCTGAAAGTTCAGTGCCAACGAAGACCTGGCCAACTACTTAAAGCCATTGTAGCCCTTGAAGATCTTAGACTCTCAGTTCTTCATCTCAATATCACCTCCTTGCATAGCTTAGTCCTCTACTCCTTCAATCTTAAGGTACATTTCATTTCGTTTCTTCTCTTCTTACTGTGAAGTTCTTATCCTGTGCAGATTCACTGAAGAATAACCTATAAATACCTATTATTTGAGGTTTTTTCCACCAAGAAATTTGGCTAATGTGGGAAAAATAACTAAATTTTTGAAAGAAAATCATATGGGAAATTTGATAATATTTAGATGTATCTCCTGATTTTTCAATGGAATTAGAGAAATAAGTTTTGTGAAATTTTTTGGCATTAAATTGTCTGTTAATAGGGGGAATTATTTAATTTTATTTGGTTTCTAATTTAATTTAATTTTTTTGGGCGTGGTTAAAAATGCAGATAGAAGATGATTGTAAATTGGGATCAGCAGATGAAGTAGCAAGTGCAGTTCACCAACTATTCAGCTTGATCAACATCAGCTAAACTTGCTCAAGGAAGTT
>NCQT01128631.1:34831-51442 GCA_002740465.1 Stenocereus thurberi
AAGTTGTTAGTTGGTTAGGTCTCAAGATAATAACACCCGCTCTGATACCAATTGAAGATTTAGATCACCCTAGAGGGCGGATGAATAGAGTGATTGTAGAAATAAAATTAAAATCGAAATCAAATGCAGAAATTCAATAGGGATAATGTACAATGATATTTTAACGAGGTTAGGCCTCGATTATGCTTAGGTCCCTGCCTAGAGTTATTCAACTCTAGGATTCAACCCTCTACCTCTCTTGTTAAGGAATTGTTTAACAATCACTCAGAGCTACCTCACTCTAGAGATCTCAATCACTTAAACCAACCACTTAGTTTAAGTTTGTAGGAGTTGACCTCATAAATTTCAGGTTCACTCCTTAATAATTTTTCACACCTCAATTCTTTGATCTCAAAACTAAGCTAGTACGATAACTCAATGTGTAATCTCAATCGTTTTTCTCACTTACTTAGATCCTTGCTCATGCACTTGCCGCCTCTATTTATAGGCTTGCAAGTCGTGAACTCAATCAGCCAAAAAGGAAGATTCTGCCCAGAATATCCTGAAATCTAATTTCAAGCCCTTGAAATGTGATCTGCAAATTTTGAATTGATTTTTTGTGAACTACAATAACCTAATTTGATTTTCTGTGCAAATCAGCTAAGGTGGATGAAGCCGTATGAGATTTTTTTTTTTTTTTTTTTTTTTTTTGCTCTTGTAATGTAGATGATATTGGTAATCATTTAGAAACAACTAAAAAGAGATTTGATCATCATTTTCATATTATTTTGCAAATTATTGTTACGTCTCATTTAGCATGTTCAATAGAACATTTCCTCATATAAGTTAATTTAGCAAGATCAAATCACATGAGATTGAGTCAAAGTAATATCATTCATAATTGATCTTATATGATACTCAAATTTTGATTTCAAATTTGAATTGGGTAGAGTATATCAAACAAATGAAATTTTCGATATTATCTAATACCCACATATTTTTCTATCCATAAATACATATTTGGATAGACAATTTAATCCAATCAAATCTGTTAATATTATTCACCTAGATTATATGGATAAATATCCATATAAACTCAATATTCTATCATATCACTTTCATTAATAATCGATCAAAGCTTTTCGTCCAAAGTTAACACTATTCAAGTGCTAAGCTCATGTGTTAAGCATATATGTAACCAATTTGATGAATTGAACCAGTAAGAATGTTATGTATGAAACTAAGAAATAATGCAAATGTTCAATAAATGACTATTTCATATATAATTATTATCCACGTTGTTTGTTATCGTCAAAATCATTATGTAACTCTTAAAGTCAACAATCTCCCTTTTTTTGATGATGACAAACAATAATACTAATAGCAACTGATATTCGTATGCATACCTTGATTGTTGCATACACTTATCATGAGCTCATTCTTCTCCCCCTTTGCCATCATTAAAAAGGGATGTAGAATACAAATCAAGCAGTAGCATAGCTACCCCTTAATATGACACTCATAAAGACAAAAACGGTTAACCTCACAAACTTAAATCCAAGAACACATCATCAAAATCAACCAATTCAGTGGGATGTCTCAAAAATGACATGCTACAAGAGATGTGAGTATATGAAGGAAAAAATATATGATAATTTAGAATAAATTATCGCTCCTCCTAAGGCAATTATATATGGGGCATAGAACAAATAATCAAGAACAAGTCTCCCTTTCAAAAGTCATTAATCTAAGGTAATTCCCATGGCGTGAAATATACTAGTCAAGAACATAACAGTATTCATGCTAATTTATATTAACGGGCTACCCAAAAAAAAAAAGTTATAGCTATATAAGTTATAATGTGTAGAGTTATGTACCATATTAATCAAGTTATTTTTCCTAACAAAATAGCTAAAACATATATATATAACACCTTATGTAAGAGAGATGCAATAATATTTATCAGAATCTAGTCAAATGATGAAATCAAGTATATTTAGATCAATTTAATGTAGTTATTTCATTTTTGTCATAGTTCCAACCAGATGCCTATTCAGTGTCATAAAGGTTCTCATATCTCATTTTGACATCGTTTTTATCTTAAGAATTATAACCACAATAATAGGATACAATCAAAGTATGGTGTATATCTTGGTCCAACATGGGATGATATAATGCAATCAAGTATTATAGAGCTTCACAATTACATTTTATTTGGATTAGCCTTTTTCGCCTTTCATCAAAACATATTATGAATCATATTATGGTTCTCCCCTTTTTTATGAAAGATAGAGCCCAATTTAATAGAGATGAATACTTATCAAGATATTATCATTCGGGCTTTCCAATTCATTTTTCTCCCCATTTTGCATGGGCTTCATCAAAGAGGCAGTACGTAGCCATGTAGACAATAAAGATTCTTCCAAATAGATAAGGTTGTCTCCCCTCTTAAAAAAGGTAATTGGAAACACCAAGCATTTGCTCATGGAATATTATAAGAAAATGTAATATTGTGAATATAATTTTATGGAAGCATTCTATACCATTTATCATACTCTCTCCCTCGCTATCCAGTACTCATATCAAAATACCAATGAAAAAAATATGTTGTGTTCAAGTAGAAATTCAATGGCAAGTATCTTACATAGTCAAGGAGATAATAGCATGTACATATTGAACATTAATACTCCACATCAACCTAAGTCTTCTATTCACATGGCTAGGATAGATACCAAAAGTTTTCGATCTAGAGCCCAATTCAACAAAACAAGCATATATAGAATGATAGTTAAATTTTAATGCATGTTTCATGTAGTAAATATGTATGAGACACAAAATTTGAATGATATACAACAAGAATGATTGTAACATTAAAATCGATAATGAAGTTAAACATCCATCCAAGAGAACACTTATCCACAAATAAAATACTCAATTCCCCCTTTGCTATATAATCAACATCTAAAAGCAATCAAACCAATATATGATCGTTAAGCATACCAAATTTAGCTTGCCTCCCTGCAGGTCACGGAAAAAAAATTTATGGAAGGGGGAAAAGTTGGTAAATTAAAAGTTTACCTTATTTTTACCTCAGGTGTCCTAGCATTTACAAATTTTTTTCTCCTGATTTTGAGAAGCCCTACATTCTATTCTCCTCCTTGAGATTTTTAGAAATTTAAATGCTTGTGGGGACCTTTTAAATATTTCAAAACTATGGGCCAAAATTTTCACAAAATTTTGTCCATTTTTCATAGAGCTATGCAAAATAGAATATTTAGGATGAAATTTTTCTTGGGTCCATAAGGGCTAGAAACAAGAGAGAATCTTGAGGTAGCCAAATGTTTCTTCTTACTTTTGTCCCACTTTATAGATTTAATACTACTTGCATAAAACTTTGAAAAAAATATTACCAATTGTAGTATTCAAATCAATAAAGTCGAGATAAGCTCAGGAAGAATTATCAATGCAATTTTCTACCTCATTTTCCTTACTTTTTGGAGTTGATAAGTCTTGAATATTCTTTTTGAACTCATACTCTTCTTGGTCTTGCTTTTCCACTAACTCTGTATGAGGCTCACTTTTGTCATCACCATTCTCATCATCGCATTTTTTATCTGGGTTGTTTCCATCATCAACACGTCGAGCTTTGAATTTAGTGATCTCAATTGTCTCCTTGTTTGTAATTGTATTAAGATCTGAAATCTCTTCATTAGATCCATAATGATAACAAAGATAATCCCAAATCTCTTTAGCGTTCTTATAATGGAAAAATAATTCACAAATATCAATAGAAAGGCCATAATCTAGCGTATTCATGGCTTTTGAATTTTTGGTCATCATCTTGTCATCATCATCGACAAACTAATCCTTCGACTTTTTAATACAATAGGACCTTTCTTGATAATCTCCCAAAGATCGATATCTTTGTGTTTAACATAGAATTCCACGATTTCCTACCACCAAAAATAATTAGAACCCATAAAAAAGAGGTGCACAATCATAATCAAGATTATAACTAGCTATGGGATCTAAGCTATTAGATAGTTAAGTCTCAAGATAATAACACCCGCTCTGATACCAATTGATGATTTAGATCACCCTAAAGGGTGAGTGAATAGGGTGACTGCAGAAATAAAGTTAAAATTGAAATCAAATGCGAAAATTCAATAGAGATAATGCGCAATCATATTTTAATGAAGTTGGGCCTCAATTAGACTTACGTCACCGTCTAGAGTTATCCAACTCTAGGATTTAATACTCTACTTCTCTTATTAAGATAAACTCTTTAACAATCTTTCAGAGCTACCTCATCTAGAGATCTCAATCACTTAAACCAACCTCTTAGTTTAAGTTTCTAGGAGTTGACCTCACAAATTCAAAGTTCATTCCTTAATAATTTTTCACATGCCAATTCTCTGATCTCAAAACAAAGCTAGTACGATAACTCAATGTGTAATCTTAATCATTTTTCTCACTTCTTAGATCCTTGCTCTTGCTCTTGCCGCCTCTATCTATAGGCTTGCAAGTCGTGACCTCAATCGGCCAAGAAGGAAGATTCTGCCTAGAATATCCTAAAATCTAATTTTAAGCCCTTGGAATGTGATCTCTAAATTTTGATTAGATTTTCTGTGAACTACAATATTCTGATTTGATTTTCTGTGCAAATCAGCCACGGTGGATGAAACTGCATAAGATCTTTTTTTCGTTCTTTTGATGTAGATGATATTGGTAGCCATTTAGAAGCAAATAAAAGAGATTTGATCTTCATTTTCATATTATTTTGTGAATCAATGTTATGTCTCATTTAGCATGCTCAATAGAATATTTCTTCATATAAGTTAATTTAGCAAGATCAAATCATACGAGATTGAATTAAAGTAATGTTATTCATAATTGATCTTATATGATACTCAAATTTTGAATTTCAAATTTGAATTGGCTAGAGCATATCAATCAAATAAAATCTTTAGATATTATCTGATACCCACATATTTTTCTATCTATAAATACGTATTTGGATAGACAATTTAATCCTATCAAATCCGTTAATATTATTCACCTAGATTATATGGATAAATATCCATATAAACTCAATATTCTATCATATCACTTCCATTAATGATCAATCAAAGCTTTTCGTCCAACACTTAAACTGTTCAAGTACTAAGCTCATGTATTAATCAGATATCTAACCACTTGATGAATTGAACCAATAAGAACGTTATGCATGAAACTGACAAATAACATAAATGTTCAATAAATGACTATTTGAAAAATAATTATTATCCACGTTGTTTGTTATCATCAAAATCATTATATAACTCTTAGAGTCGACAATCTCCCCCTTTTTTGATGTTGATAAACAATAATACTAATAGCAAGTGATATTCGTATACGCACCTTGATTCTTGCATACAGTTATCATAAGCTCATTTTTCTCCCCCTTTGCCATCATTAAAAAGGGATGTATAATATAAACTAAGCAGTAGTATAGCTACCCCCTTAATATGATGACACTTATAAAGACGGAAGGGTTAACCTCACAAGCTTAAATCCAATAACACATCATCAAAATCAACCAATTCACTTGGATATCTCCAAAATGACATGCTACAAGAGATGTGAGTATATGAAGGGAAAAATTTATGATAATTTAGAATGAATGACCTCTCCTCCTAAGGCAATTATATATGGGGCATAGAACAAATAATCAAGAAAAAGTCTCCCTTTCAAAAGTCATTAATCAAAGGTAATTCTTATGGCGTGAAATATAGTAGTTAAGAACATAGCAGTGTTCATGCCAATTTATATCAATGGCTACAAAAAAAAAGTTATAGCCGTATAAGTTATAATGTGCAGGTTATGTACCATATTCATCATGTTATTTTTCCTAACAAAATCGCTAAAACACATATATATAACACCTTATGCAAGAGAGATGCAATAATATTTATCAGAATCGCGTAAAATGATGAAATCAATTACATTTAGTTCAATATAATGTAGTTCTTTAATTTTTGACATATTTCCAACCAGATGATTATTTAGTATCATAAAGATTCCCATATCTCATTTTGACATCATTTTTATCTTGAGAATTATAACCACAATAATAGGATATAATCAAAATTTGGTCTAACATGGGATGATATAATGCAATCAAGTATTATAGAGCTTCACAATTACATTTTATTTGGATTAGCCTTTTTCGTCTTTCATCAAAACATATTGTGAATCATATTGTGCTTCTCTCCTTTTTTATGAAAGATAGAGTCCAATTTAATACAGATGAATACTTATCATGATCTTATCATTTGGGCTTTCCAATTCATTTTTCTCCCTATTTTGCATGGGCTTCATCAGAGAGGCAGTGCGCAGCCATGTAGACAATAACGATTCTTCCAAATAGATAAGGTTGTCTCTCCCCCTTGATAAAAATAAATGGAAACACCAAGCATGGGATCATGGAATATTATAAGAAAATGTAATATTTCGAATATAATTTTATTGAATCATCATATGCCATTCACCATACTCTCTCCTCCGTTATTTAGTACTCATATTAAAATACTAATAAAAAGATATGCTGTGTTCAATTAGAAATTTGATGGCAAGTATCATACATAGTCAAGGAGATAATTGCATGTAAGTATTGAACATTAATACCTACATCAACCGAAGTCTTCTATTCACATAACTAGGATAGATACTAAAATTTTTGGATCTAGAGCCCAATTTAATAAAACAAGCATATATAGAATCATATTAAAATTTTAATGCAAGTTTCATGTGGTAAATATGTTTGCGACACAAAATTTGAAAGATATACAACAAGACTGATTGTAACGTCAAAATCAAAAATGATGTTAAACATCCATGCAAGAGAACACTTATCCACAAATAAAATATTCAATTCCCCCTTTGCTAAATAATCAACATCTAAAAGCAATCAAACCAATATGTGATTATTAAGCATACCAAATTTAGCTTGCCTCCCTACAGGTCATGAAAAAAAATAAATTATGGAATGGAAAAAAATGATAAATTAAAAGTTTACTTTATTTTTACCTAAGGTAGTCCAACACTTACAAATTTTTTTCTTCTGATTTTGCGAAGCCTTGCATTCTATTCTCCCTCTTGAGCTTTTTAAAAATTTAAATGCCTGTGGGGACTTTTTAAATATTTCAAAATTATGGGCCAAAAATTTCACAAAATTTTGTCCATTTTTCATAGAGCTATGCAAAATAGAATATATAGGATAAAATTTTTCTTGGGTCCATAAGGGCTAGAAACAAGAGAGAATCTTGAGGTAGCCAGATTTTTCTTCTTACTTTTGTCCCACTTTTTAGATTTAATACTACTTGCATAATACTTTGAAAAAAATATTACCAATTGTAGTATTTAAATCAATAAAGTCGAGGTAAGATCGGGAAGAATTATCAATGCAATTTTCTACGTCATTTTCCTTACTTTTTGGAGTTAATAAGTCTTGAATATTTTTTTTGAACTCATACTCTTGTTGGTCTTACTTTTCCGCCAACTCTGTACGAGGCTCACTTTTGTCATCACCATTCCCATCATCGCACTTTTCATCTGGGCTGTTTCTATCATCAATATGTCGAGCTTTAAATTTCGTGATTTCAATTGTCTCCTCGTTTGTAATTGTATCAAGATCTGAAATCTCTTCATTAGACCCATAATGATAACAAAGATAATCCCAAAACTCTTTGGCGCTCTTATAACGGAAAAATAATTCACAAATATCAATAGAAAGGCCACAATATAGTGTATTCATGGCTTTTGAATTTTTAGTCATCATATTGTCATCATCGTTGGCAAACTGATCCTTCAATTTTTTAATGCAATAGGACCTTTCTTGATAATCTCGCAAAGATCGATATCTTTGTGTTTAACATAGAGTTCCATGATTTCCTGCCGCCAAAAATAATTAGTACCCATAAAAAGAGGTGGACAATTAGAATTAACATTATAACTAGCCATGGGATCGAAGCTATTAGACGGTTAAGTCTCAAGATAATAACACCCGCTCTGATACCAATTGAAGATTTAGATCACCCTATAGGGCGGGTGAATAGAGTGATTGTAGAAATAAAATTAAAATTGAAAGCAAATGTAGAATTCAATAGAGATAATGCGCAATGATATTTTAACGAGGTTGTGCCTCAATTGAGCCTAGGTCCCCGCCTAGACTTATCCCACTCTAGGATTTACACTCCACTTCTCTTATTAAGATGAACTTTTTAACAATCTATCAGAACTACCTCACTCTAGAGATCTCAATAACTTAAACTAACATCTTGGTTTAATTTTGTAGGAGTTGACCTCACAAATTTCAAGTTCACTCCTTAATAATTTTTCACACCTCAATTCTTTGAACTCAAAACAAATTTATTACGATAACTCAATGTGTAATCTCATTCATTTTTCTCACTTACTTAGATCCTTGCTCTTGCTCTTGCCACCTCTATTTATAGGCTTGCAAGTCGTGACCTCAATCAGCCAATAAGGCAGACTCTGCCCAGAGTATCCTGAAATCTAATCTCAAGCCCTTGAAATGTTATCTGCAAATTTTTATTTGATTTTCAGTAAACTGCAATATTCTGATTTGATTTTCTGTGCAAATCAGCCACGGTGGATGAAGCTGCATAAGATCTTTTTCTTGCTCTTGTGATGTAGATGATATTGGTAATCATTTAGAAACAAATAGCAAGAGATTTGATCATCATTTTCATATTATTTTGCAAATCAATGTTATGTCTCATTTAGCATGTTCAATAGAATATTTCTTCATATAAGTTAATTTAGTGAGATCAAATCATATGAGATTGAATCAAAGTAATATTATTCATATATAATTGATCTTATATGATACTCAAATTTTGAATTTCAACTTTGAATTGGCTAAAGTATATCAAACAAATAAAATCTTTATATTATCTTATACCCACGTATTTTTCTATCCATAAATACATATTTGGATAGACAATTTAATCCAATCAGATCTGTTAATATTATTCACCTAGACTATATGGATAAATATCCATATAAACTCAATATTTTATCATATCACTTCCATTAATAATCAATCAAAGCTTTTCATCTAACACTTAAACTATTCAAGTGCTAAGCTCATGTACTAATCAGATATGTAACCAATTTGATGGATAGGACCGATAAGAACGTTATGCGTGAAACTAACAAATAATTTAAATGTTCAGTATATGACTATTTCATATATAATTATTATCCGCATTGTTTGTTATCGTCAAAATTATTGTGTAATTCTTAGAGTCAACAATCTCCCCCTTTTTGATGATGACAAATAATAATACTTATAGGAAGTGATATTCATATACATACCTTGATTCTTGCATACACTTATCATAAGCTCATTCTTCTCCCCTTTAGCCATCATTAAAAAAGGATGTAGAATATAAACCAGATAGTAGCATAACTCCCCCCTTACTATGACACTTACAACGAAGGAAGGGTTAACCTCACAAGCTTAAATCCAATAGCACATCATCAAAATCAACCAATTCACTTGGATATCTCAAAAATGACCTGCTATAAGAGATGTGAGTATATGAAGGGAAAAATATATGATAATTTAGAATAAATTACCCCTCCTCCAAAGGCAATTATATATGGGTCATAGAACAAATAATCAAGAAAAAGTCTCCCTTTCGAAAGTCATTAATCCAAGGTAATTCCTATGGCGTGAAATATACTAGTCAAGAATATAACAGTATTCATGCCAATTTATATTAATGGCTACACACAAAGAAAAATTTATAACCATATAAGTTAGAATGTATAGGTTATGTACCATATTAATCAAGTTATTTTCCCTAACAAAATAGCAAAAGCACATATATATAACACCTTATGCAATAGAGATGCAATAATATTTATCAGAATCTCGTCAAATGATGAAATCAAGTATATTTAGTTCAATATAATATAGTTATTCCATTTTTGACATATTTTCAACCAGATGCCTATTCAGTATCATGAAGTTCTCATATCTCATTTTGACATCATTTTTATCTTGAGAATTATAACCACAATAATAGGATATAATCAAAGTATGGTATATATCTTGGTCCAACATGGGATGATATAATGCAATCAAGTATTATAGAGCTTCACAATTACATTTTATTTGGATTGGCTTTTTTTGTCTTTCATCAAAACATATTGTGAATCACATTATGGTTCTCCCCTTTTTTATGAAAGATAGAGTCCAATTTAATAGAGATGAATTCTTATCATGATCTTATCATTTGGGCTTCAACTCATTTTTCTCCCCATTTTTGCGTGGGCTTCATCAAAGAGGCAGTGCGTAGCCATGTAGACAATAAAGATTCTTCCAAATAGATAAGGTTGTCTCTCCCCCTTGATAAAAATAATTGGAAACATCAAGCATGGGGTCATGGAATACTATAGGAAAATATAATATTACGAATATAATTTTATTGAAGCATTACATACCGTTTACCATACTCTCTCCCCCATTATCCAGTACTCATATTAAAATACCACTGAAAAAAATATGCTGTGTTAAATTAGAAATTTGATGGCAAGTATCATACATAGTCAAGGAGATAATAGCATGTAAGTATTGAACATTAATACTCCACATCAACCTAAGTCTTCTATTCACATAACTAAGATAGATACCAAAATTTTTGGTTCTACAGCCCAATTTTATAAAACAACCATATATAGAATGGTAATAAAATTTTAATGCAAGTTTCATGTGGTGAATTTGTATGCAACAAAATCTGAATGATATATAGCAAGAATGATTGTAACGTTAAAATCGATAATGATGTTAAACATCCATGCAAGAGAACACTTATCCACAAATAAAATATTCAATTCTCCCTTTTGCAAAAAAATCAACATCTAAAAACAATCAAACCAATATGTGATTCTTAAGCATACCAAATTTAGCTTGCATCCCCATAGGTCATGAAAAAAAAATTTATGAAAGTGAAAAAAAAGATAAATTAAAAGGTTACCTTATTTTTACCTTAGGTAGCCCAACACTTATAAATTTTTTTCTTCTGATTTTGAGAAGCCCTACATTCCATTCTCCCCTTGAGCTTTTTAGAAATTTGAATGCTTGTGGGGACTTTTTAAATATTTCAAAATTATGGACCAAAAATTTCATAAAATTTTGTCCATTTTTCATAGAGCTATGCAAAATAGAATATTTAGGATGAAATTTTTCTTGGGTCCATAAGGGTTAGAAACAAGAGAGAATCTTGAGGTAGCCAAAATTTTCTTCTTACTTTTGTCCCACTTTTTAGATTTAATACTACTTGCATAAAACTTTGACCGAAATGTTACCAAATGTAGTATTTAAACCAATAACGTCGATCTAAGATCGAGAAGAATTATCATTGCAATTTTCTAGCTCATATCCTTACTTTTTGGAGTTGATAAGTCTTGAATATTCTTTTTCAACTCATACTCTTCTTGATCTTGCTTTTCCACTAACTCTGTATGAGGCTCACTTTGGTCATCACCATTCTTATCATCGTACTTTTCATATGGGCTGTTCTATCATCAACATGTTGAGCTTTGAATTTAGTGATCTCAATTGTCTCCTCGTTTGTAATTGTATCAAGATCTGAAATCTCTTCATTAGATCCATAATGATAACAAAGACAATCACAAATCTCTTTGGCGCTCTTATAATGGAAAACTGATTCACAAATATCAATAGAAGGGCCACAATATAGTGTATTCATGGCTTTTGAATTTTTGGTCATCATATTGTCATCATCATTGGCAAACTGATCGTTTGATTTTTTTAATGCAATTGGACCTTTCTTGGTAATCTCCCAAAGATCGATATCTTTGTGTTTAACATAGAGTTTCATGATTACCTCCCACCAAAAATAATTAGTACACATAAAAAGAGGTGGACAATCAAAATCAACATTATAACTAGCCATGGGATCGAGGCTATTAGACGGTTAAGTCTCAAGATAATAACACCAGGTCTGATGCCAATTGAAAATTTAGATCACTTTAGAGGGCGGGTGAATAGAGTAATAACACAAATAAAATTAAAATTGAAGTCAAATGCAGAATTCAACAGAGATCATGCGCAATGATAATTTAACGAGATTGGGCCTTAATTAGGCTTAGGTCCATGCCTAGAGTTATCCAATTCTAGGATTCAACACTCTACTTATCTTATTAAAATGAACTCTTTAACAATCTTACAGAACTACCTTACTCTAGAAATTTCAATCACTTAAACCAACCTCTAGGTTTAAGTTTGTAGGAGTTGACCTCACAAATTCCAAGTTAACTCCTTAATAATTTTTCACACCTCAATTCTTTGATATCAAAACAAGGCAAGTACAATAACTCAATGTGTAATCTCAATCATTTTCCTCACTTACTTAGATCCTTGCTCTTGCTCTTGCCGCCTCTATTTATGGACTTGCAAGCCGTGACCTCAATCAGCGAAGAAGGAAGATTCTGCCCAGGATATCCTCAAATCTAATTTCAAGCCCTTGAAATGTGATCTGCAAATTTTGTTTTGATTTTTTGTGAACTGTAATATTCTGATTTGATTTTTTGTGCAAATCAGCTATGGTGGATGAAGCTGCATAAGATCTTTTTCTTGCTCTTGTGATGTAGACGATAATGGTAATCATTTAGAAACAAATAACAAGAAATTTAATCATCATTTTCATATGATTTTGCAAATCAATGCTATGTCTCATTTGGCATGTTCAATAGAATATTTCTTCATATAAGTTAATTTAGCGAGACCAAATCATGTGAGATTGAATCAAAGTAATATTATTCATAATTGATCTTATATGATACTCAAATTTTGAATTTCAAATTTGAATTGACTAGAGCATATCAATCAAATAAAATCTTTAGATATTATCTGATACCCACATATTTTTCTATCCATAAATTCATTAATATTATTCACTTAGATTATATGGATAAATATCCATATAAATTCAATATTCTATCATATCACTTCTATTGATAATCAATCAAAGTTTTTCATCCAACACTTAAACTGTTCAGGTGTTAAGCTCATGTATTATCGGACATGCAACCAATTTGATAAATTGGACCAATAAGAACGTTATGTATGAAACTGACAAATAATATAAATATTCAATAAATGACTATGTCATATATAATTATTATCCACATTATTTGTTATCATCAAAATTATTATGTGACTATTAGAGTCAACAACCTCACCTTTTTGATGATGACAAACAGTAATACTAATAGGAAGTGATATTCGTATACATAACTTGATTCTTACATACACTTATCATAAGCTCATTCAATTAGAAATTCGATGGCAAGTATCATACATAGTCAAGGAGACAATAGCATGTAAGTATTGAACATTAATACTCCACATCAATTTTAGTCTTCTATTCACATAACTAGGATAGATACCAAAATTTTTGGATCTAGAGCCCAATTTAATAAAACAAGCATATATAGAATGATAGTAAAATTTTAATGAAAGTTTCATGCAGTGAATATGTATGTGACACAAAATTTGAATGATATACAACAAGAATGATTGTAACATTAAAATCGATAATGATGTTAAACATCCATGCAAGATAACACTTATCCACAAATAAAATATTCAATTCCCCCTTTGCAAAATATTCAACATCTAAAACAATCAAACTAATATGTGATTGTTAAGCATACCAAATTTAGCTTGCCTCCCAATAGGTCATGAAAAAAAAAATTATGGAAGGGAAAAAAAAGATAAATTAAAAGTTTACCTTATTTTCACCTTAAGTAGCCCAACACTTCCAAATTTTTTTCTTCTGATTTTGAGACGCCTACATTCTATTCCCCCCCTTGAGCTTTTCCGAAATTTAAATGCTTGTGGGGACTTTTTAAATTTTTTAAAATTATGGCAAAAAATTTCACAAAATTTTGTCCATTTTTCATAGAGCTGTGTAAAATAGAATATTTAGGATGAAATTTTTCTTGAGTTCATAAGGGTTAGAAACAAGAGAGAATCTTGAGGTAGCCAAGTTTTTCATCTTACTTTTGTCCCACTTTTTAGATTTAATACTATCTGCATAAAATTTTGAAAAAAAAAATTACCAATTGTAGTATATAAATCAATAAAGTCGAGGTAAGATCGGGAAGAATTATCAATCCAATTTTCTACCTTATTTTCCTTACTTTTTGGAGTTTATAAGTCTTGAATATTCTTTTTCAACTCATACACTTATTGGTCTTGCTTTTCCACCAACTCTCTATGAGGCTCACTTTTGTCATCACCATTCTCATCTTCGCACTTTTCATCTGGGTTGTTTCTATCATCAACATGTCGAGCTTTGAATTTAGTGATCTCAATTGTCTCCTCGTTTGTAATTGTATCAAGATCTGAAATCTCTTCATTAGATCCATAATGACAACAAAGATAATTCCAAATCTCTTTGGCGCTCTTATAATAGAAAACTGATTCACAAATATCAATAGAAAGGCCGCAGTATAGCGTATTCATGGCTTTTTAATTTTTGGTCATCATCTTGTCATCATCATTGGCAAACTAATCCTTCAATTTTTTTAATGCAATAGGACCTTTTTTGATAATCTCCCAAAAATCGATATCATTGTGTTTAACATAGAGTTCAATGATTTCCTGCCACCAAAAATAATTAGTACCCATAAAAAGAGATGGACAATCAGAATCAACATTATAACTAGCCATGGGATCGAAGCTATTAGACGGCTAAGTCTCAAGATAACAACATCTGCTCTGATACCAATTGAAGATTTAGATCACCATAGAGAGCGGGTAAATAGAGTGATTGAAGAAATAAAATTAAAATTGAAATCAAATGCAGAAATTCAATAAAGATAATGCACAATGATCTTTTAACAAGGTTGGGCTTCAATTAAACTTAGGTCCCCATCCAGAGTTATCTAACTGTAGAAATTCAATACTCTACTTCTCTTATTAAGATGAACTCTTTAATAATCTCTCAGAGTTACTTCACTCTAGAGATCTCAATCACTTAAACTAACCTCTTGGTTTAAGTTTGTAGGAGTTGACCTCACAAATTTCCAGTTCACTCCTTAATAATTTTTTACACATCGATTCTCTAATCTTAAAACAAAGCTAGTACGATAACTCAATGTGTAATCTCAATCGTTTTTCTCACTTACTTAGATCGTTGCTCTTGCTCTTGTGGCCTCTATTTATGGGCATGCAAGTCATGACCTCAATCAGCCACAAAGGAACTTTCTGCCTAGAATTTCCTGAAATCTGATTTCAAGCCCTTGAAATGTGATCTGCAAATTTTGATTTGATTTTCTGTGCAAATCAGCCACAGTGGAAGAAGCTGCATAAGATCTTTTTCTTGCTCTTGTGATGTAGATGATATTGGTAATCGTTTAGAAACAAATAACAAGAGATTTGATCATATTTTGATATTATTTTGCAAATCAATGTTGTGTTCAATAGAATATTTTTTCATATAAGTTAATTTAGCAAGATCAAATCATATGAGATTGAACCAAAGTAATATTATTCATAATTGATCTTATATGATACTCAATTTTTGAGCTTCAAATTTGAATTGGCTAGAGTATATCAATCAAATAAAATTTTCAGATATTATCTGATACCCACATATTTTTCTATGCATAAATACATATTTAGATGGACAATTTAATCGAATCAAATTTGTTAATTTTATTCACCTAGATCATATGGATAAATATCCATATAAACTCAATATTCTATCATATCACTTCCATTGATAATCAATCAAAGCTTTTCGCCCAACACTTAAATTGTTCGAGTGCTAAGCTCATGTATTAATCAGATATGTAACCAATTTGATGAATTGGACCAATAAGAACGCTATGTATGAAACTAACAAATAATATAAATATTCAATAAATGACTATTTCATATATAATTATTATCCACATTGTTTGTTATCATCAAAATCATTATGTGACTCTTAGAATCAACACCTTATAATATAAAAAATCAAATAGCATGTCAGTCACTCATAAACAAATGTGATTACTCATATTTATATTGTATGAACACAAAGTTTATGGATATAGTTATGCATGTAATAATGAAATAGTCAAGTTGCATTATTTTTTGCAACACAATTACCAAATAAAAGCAGCTCACGTGTGAATCGCCCAATATGAATATTAACAATCATACATTACTTGCGAGGTCGTGCTACAAAATTAAACAATTAATCTATCATATTGGTCATCGATTATAAATGTTATTAGGACTTCAATTAAATCACCAAAATAGCAAATTATGTAAAAATTTTAGTCATTATTTGATAACATTATTAGTCATATTTATGTTGTAATTTTGGTCATATATTACAATGTTACATGCAAATTAAACAAGACATTAGCATACACTCCTATGGACAATATTAAAGAGTATCAACATCTAACTTGGGTTATTATCAAGAGCTTTGCAGGTGGTTGAATACCCAGTCCGGTAATAAGCACTGACAAATAAATTCCAAGTAATTTTCATTGGAAAACCACATTCTGTGTTCAGGGTTAGGGGTTTTTTTTTTT
>NCQT01128652.1:0-12832 GCA_002740465.1 Stenocereus thurberi
TTATATTGTGATGGCTTGAAAACTCTAATTCATTTTGTAACAAACTTTAACCTATTTAATGCAGTAGATAACAACTTAGTGAGTGTCATTGCTGTGTTTTACTAAGAAAAACAAGGCAAAAAGGAATTCATTGAAATAGCCAGAAATAAAGTTTAAAGTCAGCAATTCAGTGGGGATGGTCAAACTATCAGCCACAAGTCCAACATTTATTAAATGAGAAAGGCTTCACCAAAACAAATCTTCTAGGTGTCCTCACTCACATCTCATCCCCCTGTAGCACTTTGGTAGCTAAAATCAAAACGTTTCGAACAATGAGACTGAACTAAATAGTGTCTACATCTAATCGTTAAACACCTACTTAAATTCACTTCAAACATTTAGGGATGAGAGAAAAATATTCAAACAGTTCAAAAATGATTCCTAGGCAATTCAAAATCTTTAAACACCAAACACTAACCATTATTCAAAATTAAAAAGAGTCAATTTTATTGGTGAATTACCCACGAAAGGGTCACATGGTCTTCCATCGAACAACCTCATGGGTTACCAAAACCCGTACTAGCACATATTCATTTACAATGGCACGTACCAAAAAATTGTATGCAATAACCTTGGGAGGCTAACTTGTCTCTATATCATGGTAAACTACCTTGATCTCAGGAGATATCCTCTCGTAAAATCACCTTAATTTTTCAGTTTAGGATTTAGTATCTTATGGATAAATGCACTTGGCTCCTAGTAAGCACATCCCATCTTAACCAAAACTTTAGATAGCTTTACAAGCCAGTTTTAAGACATGAAATGCTGGGGAATACACATTCAATCATGACACTATAGTATATGTTCAGAAAATCAAAATTATACATCACAATTCACATTTTACACACAAGATTCTCTTGGCATACAACGTCACATAATAATCCATAAACATCCAAAACCATTTTAAAAGAGCAACCAAGGAGAGTAAGGGTATGGACATTACCTTGAAGAAGCATAAAATACCTAGCTTGAGCTCAAACTAGAGTATTAGGCCTAAACGGAATAATTAAAAAGTCACAACATTGACTAATTAACTTAAGGGAGTCAATTACACCCAAAACCTATATTTTCAACCCAAAAGTCAACCCAACAACTAGGACCATGTGAATAGGGTTAATACCCTATAGACACTTAATTTTAAGGATTTAAGCAATTTATAAAAAGCAAATTTACTAAAATGAATCAATTATTGAAATTTAACCTATTAAGGACTGAAAAAAGTTTCAGGTAAGGTTTTTGACCAAACTTGCAGGGACTATACCTTCATCTAGAGAACTCATAGTGAGATAATCAAACCCAATCTAGAAAGGTCTATTTGTCTTTTACAACTTTTGTTTTATGAACATTCACTGGGAACTACGACAATTATTTCAAAAATTCACATATTTCCATCCAACCAGTTTCAAGTCAGAATTGTGTAGTCTTTAGGAAAAAATATTTCCCACTCCCTTTAAACCCAAAATTAGTGATTCAAAATTCATAGAAAACTAGACTCGAATGTTAATAGGTCTGAATATTTTCATGATTTTTGGCCAAGTGGGATAAAAGTAGCTTATTCTGCAAAATTAGGCCGTTGCATGTGCAGGTTCTGATTTTGACTAACTCTATAATTCATGCATGAAATCTCGACTTACATTCAAATAAACTCATCAAAATTAGACTAAAATCATTTTTAAGCATCTATACTTACCTTAAACCAATAAAACCTATCCAAGCCTCTTTCAAGAGAGATTTATAAATAAAAAAATTTAACATGTACCTTTAAAAAAACAGTGGAGGCAAGAGGCTTGAATGAGTGCTTTCAACGATCCCTAAAATATGAGAATCATATTGCTACCATGAAAAACAACTATTCAGAGTCTACAAAACTAAACTTGCTTTAAAAATTAGTTCTTTATAAGCATAAAAATTTTTAACTCATATAACCAAAAATCCTAAACTTTTCACCAAAACCAACGAAGGAGGAAGCAGGCTTGGTACCTCGGTGGCGGGCTGGGGCACTGTGGTGGGCCACTGACAGTGGTTCTATTGGTAGTGGCGGTGACCGGAGGGGGAGAGGGGGAGGAGAATTCTGAAGGAGAGAGCTCAAAGAGGTGTATTTTGACAGAAGAGAGAGAGAGAGAGAGTTATGGGAGAGTATTGTCTAGGGGGCTTCCACCCATTAAAAAAAAAAAAGCAAAATTTTTTTTAGATATGTACGTGGCTGCCAAGAGAGAGGAAAGGAGAGATTCTAGGGTTTCATGTTTCTTTCCTCCAAAATACTACCTCATTAAATATATTTCCTTTGAATTTTAAAAAAAATTGAGAGGGGACTTTTTATAACTAAACCAAGATTTTTATCAAGTAAAATCAACATTTTGAAAACCCAACTTTAATTTATAAGCATGGAATATTTTCATTGAAGCTTTGTTTGGATCAAAATATGGAATGGGCTTGGTATGGAATTCTAGCTACTTGATGACCCATGCTAAAATACTACCCACAAGCTCAAGCAACTGAGATCAACTTAACTGTTCTTCGAGGATGTAAATATGAATTTTCGGTGTTTAACATTCTACTCCCTTAAGGCTCCATTTGGACTTTGGAAAATTTTGTGGAAAGAAAAAAAATTGAAAAAATTACTTTTTTTCTTGTGTGTGGTTTAGAGAAAATCACAAAGAAAAAAAAATATGGAGGAAACTTAGCAGAAATATGATTAGAAATAAGTGATAAAATTTTCGTCATAAAATTGTGAGGAAAGTTTGAGGAAAATTTCCAACATCCTCTAATATCGCATTGCATAAATGACATCAACATGACTCAAGTAGTTCGTCAATATTCAAATTTCTCATCGAAAAAAGTATTTTTTTTTCCAATCCAAACAAGGAAAAAAACCTCATTTTCTTCCTAATTTTTTTCGGTCACATTTTTTTTCTTTCAACTTTTCTTTCCACCAAATTTTCTAAGTACTAAACGGAGCTTAAAAGAACTCTTACCCTTGAAACTTCACAAATGACTCAGTCATTAACATCCAAATTTCAGTTTACATCTCACCCCTCTTAAAAGAAGTTTTATCCCCAAAATTTACTCATACCTAGTCCTGCGAACAAGTGAGGGTATTAGATCATATTCCTTCTTAGGTTGCCATGTTGCCTCTGGTGAGGTTAGCCCAAAGGAATTTCACAAGTGGAACCACTTTGTTGCGAAGCTGCTTTTCTCGATGATCCAAGATCTCGATCGGTTGCTCCTTATTGGTTAAGTCTTCCTGAAGCTGTAGAGGTTTTGGCTCGATCACATGAGTTGGGTTAGGAACGTATTTCGGTAGTTGGGATACAGGAAATACATTGTGGACTTTAGAGAGTTTCTTGACGGTTACAGCTGATATGCTCCTTGTTCACCTACTCAATGATAGAGTAAGGACCGATATACCTTAGGGTGATCTTGCCTGACTGTCCAAGTTGCATGACACCTTTGGGGCAGTGGTACAACCCATAGGAAGACTTGGTCTCTAACATCGAACTCTAAGGGTCTTCACCGCTTATCTGCATAGCTCTTCTTGAGGATCTGGGCTGCCTTTATTCTCTCTTAGATCACTCATACCTTTTGTGTAGTTTCTTGAATTAGTTTAGGTCCAATGGTGAGTACCTTGTTGACCTCTTTCCGCTATAAGGGAGTTCCACCTCCTACCATATATTGTTTCAAATAGAGAGTTTTCTATCCTAAAATGATACTCGTTATTGTAGAAGATCTCGATCAGTACTAACTACTTATCACATGCCTTCTTCAATCCAAAGCATAAGTTCGGGATATGCCCTCTAGCATCTAGGTTGTTCATCTCCTCTACCCTTTAGTCATTGGGTTGAATGCAGCAATGAAGTTCAACCTACTTCAGAAAGCCTCTTCAAGTATTCACCAAAACAATGCCTTATATCTCGCATCAGCAACCGATAACATCGAGTTGGATGACCCACACACTGTATAATTAGTTAATGTTGTCTAGGTATACATCAGCAAACAGACCTAAGGCTTAGGTGTAGTAAGTGACGCTTACGGACGAGTTCACAATTTGTAACCCTCTTGATTGGTAATACCTTCAGATGTACATGACTTCGCACTCTGGTCCCACTTTCCTAATTGCATGAGTGGTTACCCTTAACTCACTAGATAATCCCTACTAGTAAGCGGATTGCAGCGTCATGTACCCTTAGTTAACCAAAATGTAATTATTAAGATCTCTGGCTTATCAAGCAACTTGTCTCAAGCACCTTTAATTCATTGTTAAATCTTTAAACTTCAGTCAACTTATATATATAACCTTAGACTGCAATGCAATAATCTTCCTCTTATTATGGAAATAAATATTTTAAATATTTTGTTTTATATTCCTTGCATATATTTTGTGATATTTTGTGATAATTTTCGGTTGATTGGAAGCTAAGTCAAGTAAGTTCAGAAGATGTGTTTGATTACAACTCAACTTTGTAAACATGCTTGATGTATTTAAGCCATAGACTCGGCCCTAGCAAGAATGAATGAAGCAAAAAATATTTCTTCCATATTCCAGCCTTGTTTATTTCATGGTATCAGAGCCTCACCATCTTAACACTATCATCATCTTGACATGGCCACTCATTCACCATACTTCCTCCGTCCCTCGGACTCTCCAGGAGCTATCATAATCGCAATAAAATTTGACGCAAAAAATTACAATTTGTGGGAACAAGCTGTTAGGACCTCGTTGAAATCCAAGAACAAGCTTGGATTCATCAATGGTATGATTGCTAAACTGGAAAGCAAAGGGCAGGAAGTTATGGATGAAGAAAGAGCGTGCGAGATGGTGAACTCCATGGTTATATCATGGACTATGAATGTTATTGAACCTATACTCCACAAAAGAGAAGTATATGTCGATACTACCTTTAAACTCTGGGAAACTATTAAGAAATGGTATGCAGTATCAAATATTCCTAGGATCCATAGACTAAAGACGAAAATTGCATCTTGCAAGCAAAATCGATAAGATGTAGTTGATTTCTTTCCAAAATTGATGGGTCTATAAAATGAACTCGATAACTACGTACAAATTTCAGCATGTACCTATGGAGCCGCCACAAAAATAGCCGCATGGAAGAAGTCAAGGTTCATCAGTTTCTGATGGGGTCAGATGACGATTCCTTTTCAACTGCACGAAGCCAGATATTAGCATTGGAAACTCTACCATCATTGGATAAAATTTACAATATGATGCAATAGGAAGAGAACTATAAATCGATTATGGCTGATCGGGATCTTAAAACTGAGAATATAGGTGCCTTTACCGTATAGCTCGACCAAGCTCTATGCAAGGCAAGAGATCCAATTGCAAACACTGCGGCAAGCTAGGTCATGAGGAGTTACGTGTATTGAGTTGGTCGGATATCCATTTGGTTAGACTGTTTGGAGAGGAAAAGGCAGCAGGGACAAAAATCGAGATGGCGGAGGAGGTGGCCGAAGTAGTGCCGGGCATGGACGAGGACGAGAAGTAGCGAGCGCTGCTTAGGTTCATGCAGAACCAGGGGGTGCTGCCGAGTAGTTTCACACCACTGCCACAACCGGGTTTGCCCCTGAGCAGGTACAAAGGCTCTTGAGTCTCATTGAGTCACCTAAGTTCGGGTACGAAAAGCTGTCAAGTAAACAAATTTGGTTACTTGACTCTGGCGCTTCATATCATATGTCAGGTTTTTAGAGGAATTGTGTGATGTTTGTAACATGAAATCAATTCCGGTTGAATTGCCTAATGGAAGTCTTACAATGGCCATGAAATGAGGAAGTGTCCAGTTGAACCCAAATATGAAATTATGACATGTTTTATATGTTCCAGGTCTAAATTGTAGCTTAATTTCTATTGCACAATTAATCGAATAACATTTATTAAGAAGCTATGTGTGATACAGGACCTTATCTCGAGGAGCCTGATTGCAGTGGGTGAGCCTAGAAGAGGGGTCTACTACTTGAAGACTTCACCTCCGACAAGCATTCAAGTTAATAAGGTGTTACCTTATGATGTACGACATCGTAGATTAGGGCATCCTTCAAGACAAGCTTTGTTGAATTTTTCTAGTATTAGTTAAGAATGATTTATGTGATGTGTGCCTAAGGGCCAAACAAACTCGCAAACCCTTTTCCCTTAGTGAAAATAAAGCAACGAATTATTTTGACCTTATACATTGCGACATATGGGGTGCATATCATGTTAAGTCATTTTCGGGTGCCAAATATTTTCTCACTATACTTCATTATGCTAGTCGGGGTGTTTGGGTCTATTTTAATGAATGAAAAGAGTGAGGCCTCTTAACTCCTAATGGATTTTTATGTTATGGTTAATACACAGTTTGGGACCAATGTGAAAATTATTAGGAGTGACAATGGTGCCGAGTTCACATCTAATCCCATGAGAAAATTCTATAGAGAAAAGGGAATCGTTCATGAAACGAGTTGTGTAGACACTCCACAATAAAATGGAATGGTCAAAAGGAAATATCGACATATCCTAAATATTGCTAGGGCTTCACAATCTCAGGCGAATTTGCCTTTAGATTTTTGGGGAGAATGTGTTCTAACTGCAACATACCTTATTAATAGAACCCCATCGACCATACTTCAGTGGAAAACTCCCTATGAGATACTTTTTCAAGCTAAACTATCTTATGATCATTCGTGTACGTTTAGGTCATTGTGTTATGTTTCTAATCTTCAAAGGCCCAAAGATAAGTTTCCATCTAGAAGTCGCAAATGTGTTTGTGTCGGGTATGCTTTTGGGAAAAAGGGATGGAAGGTTTATGATTTGGTAACCAAAGATATTTTTGTCAGTAGAGATGTAATATTTCATGAGGATATGTTTCCTTTTGCTGCTGAAGTTACTAACTAGGAAAGCATGATAAACTTTGGGAGACAAGACAATGTGTATCTTGCCGGTGATTTCTTTGATTTTAGGCGTTGTGTGACAGGCGAAGAAGCTGGGCTGAGTCACTAGCCCAGCGACTGCAGCAATACACCTAGTCGAGCAGCATGCTTTACTCCACTACTTGAGCAGGGCGGTCCTCAGGAGTCCAATCTCAGCATGGGCCAAGGGAGGCTTGCAGACAGAGGGAGCAGTGAACCAGCCCAGCCCAACACAGGAACCCAATGGGGTTTCAGTCCAGCCCATCGAACAAGCTGGGCCACAAACTGGGCCATCAGATAGCGGCTAGGTTCCAAACCGTGAAAGGCGGGAACATCGAACCCCGAGCCATCTACATGACTATATATGCTACTCTGCTTGTACCAAAGACCCCTCTTCTCTATCTCAGGCAACATCCTCACCTCCTAAGGTCTCCTCAGGTAAGCCTTATCCTATTGCTCATTATGTTACATGTGATAAGTTTTCTAAAGCGCATAGAAATTACTTGGCCGCTATTTCTAAAATTGTCGAACATAGATTCTTTCATGAGGCAGTACAGGACCCAAAGTGGAGAGAGGCAATGACTAATGAGATCAAAGCACTTGAAGAAAATAACACATAGAGTGTTGAGACTTTACCACTAGGGAAGAAACCCATTAACTGCCAATGGGTATTCAAGGTCAAGTACAAATCTAATGGGAGTGTCAAAAGATATAAGGCTCGGTTGGTGATTCCGGGATATGAACAGATTGAGGGATTCAATTACAATAACACATTTGCTCCCGTTGCCAAGATGATGAGCGTAAGGACGTTTCTTGCAGTAGCTGCAGCAAAGGGATATTAATTACACCAAATGGATGTACGCATTCCTGTATGGTGATCTTGATGAAGACATTCATATGTGCCACCAAGTTTTTGGACACCTAATCCAAACAAGGTATGTCGATTACAGAAATCCTTTTATGGCTTGAAGCAGGCACTTTCGCAATGGTTCGCCAAGCTTTCTTCAAAACTGCTGGAGTATCGTTTTACCCGTCCATATGTAGACTATTCATTTTTCACTTATAAAAAGGGGAAAAGTTTATGGCTCTCCTTGTGTATATGGATGATATTATTCTCACAGGAAATGATTCTAAGCTGTGTACAGATTTTAAATCTTATTTGGATTGATGTTTTCATATAAAGGACCCTGGGTCTTTAAAATATTTCCAGGGCATCGAAGTTGTAAGGAACACCCAAGAACTATTTCTGTGTCAACGGAAGTATGCTTTAGAGATTATTGATGAATGTGGGCTTTTGAGCTCTAAGCCTATTGATTCCCCTATTAAACTAAACCACAAACTTGCCTTAGCCTCTGGTAAACCATTGACTAATCCCACTCAATATCGCCATCTAATACGGCGATTAATCTATCATCATTACTTGCCCAGAGTTATCTTATGCAGTTCGTATTTTAGCTTAGTTTATGCAAGATCCTAAGGAAGATCATATGGAAGCAGCTCGCCGGATCCTACAGTATCTCAAAGGTAATCTTGGACAAGGCATCTTGTTACGTAGTGATTCAAATTCACAGGTTTATGCTTTTTGTGACTCTAATTAGGGAGCTTGTCCTTTAACCAGGCGATCCTTAACTGGTTTCATTGCAACTCTTGGTGGATCCCCTATAGCATGGAAGACAAAGAAATAAGGGACTGTGTCTCTTTCCTCTGCCGAAGCCAAGTATAGAGCCATGGCTACGGTCACTAGTGAAATGATCTGGATCAAACCCTTGCTGGGGGCTATGGGATGTTTCTTGGATAAACCCATGAATCTCTTTTGTGACTATCAAGTGGCTCTTTATATTGCCAAGACGCCTATCTTTCATGAAAGGACCAAGCATATTAAGATCGATTGCCATTTTGTTAGGAAGCAATTACTTTCGGGTGATCTTGTCACAAGCTATGTACCTTCCAAACTTCAACTAGCAGACATCTTCACCAAAACCCTCGGAAAGCATCCGTTTATGTTTCTCAAAGGCAAGCTGGGTATGATTAATCCTTATGCTCCACCTTGAGGGGGAGTATTACGGAAACAAATATTATAAATATTTTGTTTTATATTCCTTGCATATATTTTGTGATATTTTATGATAATTTTCGGTTTCTTAGAAGCCAAGTTAGGTAAGTTTAGAAGATAGGTTTGATTACAACTCAATTCTGTAAACATGTTTGATGTATTTAAGCCATAGACTCGGCCTTGGCAAGAATGAATGAAGCAAAAAATATTTCTTCCATATTCCAGCCTTGTTTATTTCACCTCTCTTATCCTAAATGTATTTTTTTTTTCCTGCAAACATTCCTTAAGCGTTCATAACGGTTTGTCTCCCAGGAGTCAAGCTAGCCAACCCAAGCTCAATTAAGATGATGATACCTCAAATATAATTATCTTTGATAAATGAACTATAAAATTGTAGCCAAAATAGATACCTCATTAGATCACTAAAATAGTCATTTCCCTATGACAAATTCTATCTTCACAGTTTCTTATTGTTTTTCGTAATTAGTTCTCCAATAATTCCATCACAAGCTTCACGAACAACAATCACAATAAGAACATCTAATTGTGAGATGCCTATGTATAACCTTATAATACGAATAGTGTAAAAGAAACCGATTGCATCATTAATAATGAAAATTCTTGATAAGCTCACACATGATAGATCAGAACATTATAACTCACTCCTAAAATTTTGTCTAGTCGTAAGCTTTTCACTAAAATGGGAGTGGTATGAATCATACAGGTTATAAAGGCTAGCATTAAGTTACAAAGTGATAACAAAGGGAACAAAAATATAAGGTTAAGTAGTTGCAAGGAAAACAACCAAATGGTGTTTACAACATTTAATAGCATTAACTCAAAGGTCACCAAAGCAAGTGTAATGCCAAAAGGAAGTTAGGAGATGTCAACCTCAAGCATTTAAAAATTTGAGCAGAATATAGTATCCCACAAATCCATCTGAAGGGGTAATTGTCCAACATAACAAAGGAAATGAAGAAATAGGAATAGGATAAGGATCTCGGAGAGCAAAAAAGCCATCTTTAGTGATGAAGAAGTACCAATACAAGCGCATGCATACAAGAATCAATTGAAAATATGACATTGGAAGCTTAAATATGGCAAGCATAGAAGTCAAATTTGAGTATATGAGATCATGAAGTTGGCATAGTACAAGGCAAGATTTGTCTTCATAAATGAAATCCAAATTTACTATAAAGCGATAAAGATATCAACAAAATAGAATAATAGTTGTCTTTCCCAAGAAGCAATTGATTATAACTCAAGAGTTACAAAATGAATGTACTCCAAAGGAACATAGAGTTGCCAAATAAATTCAAAGCTCAATACAAGGTCAACAAATTGATTCCACAAGCATGTTTATCCCAAAAATAAGAGAAAGCGAATCATGAGATGAGATCATCATTAACAAAATCAAGTGGAAAAAAATTCTAAGAGATAAGAGGAGAATAGAAGTAGGTGTCTGAATGTAATAAAAATGAGAGATCAGTGAACATATAGGACCACAAAGTTAAAGCATGAAGCTCATGAATAATGTTAATGGATCACAATATTCGAAAATGATATATGACACAATTTACTAGAAAGACAAGGATATCAACAACAAAATAGTGAATGCTATTCCAAGAGGCATTTACAGTAGGATCAGAAAGAAGTTATTTAAGTGAGGGTAGGCTTTGTGGAACAAAAAGTGAAAGATTTTAGAGAATGGTAAGGTACATAGATTAGTATATTAAAGGGAAAACAGAGGTGGTTATAGGCTCTCCTAGGTAACATGCCACAAGGGTCATTCACTCCCTTAGTACTAATTGAAGGCCATTGCTTACCCAAAACTATCTACTTTAACTCCATATGTCTTACATCAATTCTATTCCTTAAATTTCATGAAATTAATTGATTTAATAAGTCTAGGTCAACTATTAATTCCAACCATACTGGAGGTAGAGAAGTTTCTATAGAACTTTGAAACACATGTGAATGAACCTTTTATCCTGTAATACCCTTAGTTCTTTCACTTTCTACAATTCTTAGCTTTTGTTTTCACAACCATTCACACAACATTGTTCAGAAAGCTCATCAATTTCAAGCCACATATCAAATAATTCTAACCACGTATGCAACATATAAAATAAAGGAGTATAATAAAAGCATAATGCAACTAAAAGGATGATATGCAATCTAGCTACCCTTCTCTGCACTCACACTTCGTTTAGATCCTATGTTTACAAGTTTTAAGAATTTTCTTAGGATGTAATATCCTAAGGAAGCCACTAGATTGAACCCAGAGCTCTGATACCACTCTGTGACGCCCTAAAATTCTAATTCATTTTGTTACTAACATTTAACCTATTTAATGCAATGGATAACAACCCAATGGGCGTTACTACTGTATTTCATTAAGAAATACAAGGAAAAAAGGAATTCATTGAAATAGCCAAAAATAAAATTCAAAATCAACAATTCGATGTTATCCAACATTTATTAAATTAAGAAGGTCAACTAAAAGAAAAATTCTAAGCAGCCTCACTCACATCTCATCCCCATGCAGCACCTTGGTACCTAAAATCAAAATATTTTAAAAAATGAGACGGAACTCAATAATGTTTATCCCTAACTGTTAAACACCTACTTAAATTTATTTCAAACATTTAGGGATGAGAGGGAAACATTCAAATAGTTCAAAAAAATTCCCAGGTAGTTCAAAATCTTTAAACGTCAAATACTAACCATTATTCAAAACCAAATAGAGTCAACTTCATTGGCAAGTAACCCCACCAAAGGGTCTCATGGTCTCCTGCTGAACAACTTCATGGGTTATCAAAACCCATCTTGACATACATCCATTTATAATAGTACGTACCTGAAAACTGCAAGCAATAAACTTAGGAGACTAGCTTGTCTGTATATCAAGGTAAATCTACCCTGATCTCAGGAGATCTCTTCTTGCAAACCTGCCTTAGTCTTTTACTTTAGGATTTAATATCTTATGAATGCATTCATTTGGCTCCTAGAGTCCCAGTAGGCCCATCCCACCATAACCAAAACTTTAATTAACTTTGCAAACTACTTTTAAGATATGAACTGGTAAGGTATAAGTATTCAATCACGACACCACAGTACACGTCTAAAGAATCACAAAATCATATGTCGTAGTTCATGTTTTACACATAAGATCCTCTTAGCATACAACATCACATAAGAATTTATAAATATCCAAAATTATTTTAAAAGAGCAACCAAAGGGAGTTAGGGCATATACATTGCCTCGAAGAAACGTAAGTACATATCTTGAACTTGAACTAGAGTATCGGGCCTAAATGATATAATAAAAAAGTCACAACATGGACTAATTAACCTAAGGGAGTTGTCCTTGCACCAAAAAACCAATCTTTTCATCCCAAAAGTCAACCCAACCACTAGGACAACATGAACATGACTAAGACTCCATAAACACTGCTTTTTAAGAACCCAAGTAATTTATAAATACTTATTTACTCAAATAAATCAGTTACTGATTTTTAACCCATTAGGGTTTATAAATTATTTTCGGCCCGTTTTATGACCTAACTTGTAAAGGCCATAATTTAACCTAGAAAACCTATATTGAGATGATAGAACCCAATCTAGAAAGGACTGTTTGTTTCCTACAATTTTTGGTTTATGAGCTTTCATAAGTAACTGCGACAGCATCTCTGAAATTCACATATTTTTGCCTAGCCAGTTTCATGCAAAAATTATATAGTTTTGGGGGAAAGCTTATTTCTCACTTATTTAAAATCCAAATTTAGTGATTCAAAATTCCTAGAAAACTAGACTCGTAGGTTAATAGGTTTGAATGTT